>WOUH02063599.1:0-10488 GCA_009936405.2 Stevia rebaudiana
TAACAGTTTTAATGATGCTAAACCTGTGAACTCACCAGCGTAAGCTGATCTTTTCAAAACTATATGTAATCTCAGGTATCTAAGACAGGATATGGAAACGCTGGCAAGGGGGACCTTTGTATTTGTTTAATGCTTGTATATGTTTGTATCATAATGTATTCTGCTTTCGCACTGTTGTACTCTGATATCTTATAATGAATGAAAGGATGTGTTATGTGTTTGGATGTTGAACCGGTTGACTCGATCCTTCATAGCTAAGCAGTTGACGTGGAGACCCGCTCACGGACCGGTCGGAGACCGGGGGCCGGGGAGCGGGGTGTCACACAAGAAACGACCAGAACTTTGACCCGACCCAAATTGCAATTCATTCCTTCATCTTTTTCTTTCTACCAAACAACATGAAGTAATGATTCAATTCTTTACCACTGGTAACCAAACATGAAAATGGAATGGTAATGATCAATTTCATTTCCTTGTCCATTCCATTACCTCGTTCATTTCATTCCTTCGTCCATTCCATTACCTCAAACCAACAGGCTCATACTGTTATATGAAATAACTCACTGGATCTAAAAAATGATTTGTTACATGATGAACCGCTTACTAAATAGCTTGATTGATTAATCTAGTTTCACTTATTGCTTCAACTTCATAAAGATAGTAAGACGTTATTAGTTGTGTATAGCTTCACATAGTGTCTGGTATTCAATTTGGTTGTGCTGGTCTAGAAATGATAGACAGTATATTACATTGGTTGTTATTAGAGGGTAGTTAAGTGTAGTGTTTTAATCTATATTAAGATCCTATGTACGCTTAATCAATGTACAATAAATAACGATACATTAGACGGTTCTTCTAGTTATCAGAGTCAAGGATACCAGAACCCTAAAGCTCACCAGTCGTTGCCAGCTAGAAACCAATCGGAATTACCTCATGCTTCCTACCAACCAAACCAATCCTAGTTACGTCGATCATTACGTCCTTCACCACCATGGAGAAAACCACACACAATTATCATAAATCCGCTTTAACCTTCTCACCGACCAACTATGGTTATTAGAAAGCAATGATCTAACAGTTCTTAGTTTCCAACAACGTATTCGGTTATGTTGATGGTACAATTGAATGCCCCAGCCAAAAACAGCAAATCCTACAAACACCATCACTATTGATAACCCTATTTATCTTCACTGGATTTCTAATGATGCACACGTGAGAATGATTATCACGTCTACCCTCATTTCATTATGTCCAAGGCACAACTTCTAGAGACTTATGGCTTGCACTTGAAGGTTCATATTCACTCATAAATTCATACCGGTAACTAAACTACTGAAGATTGAGATGAGAGGCGATGAGACTTCTATTCCATACCTTAGTTACCTTAGTTGTGCTCAAGCATTGGCCAATTTTCTAGCTAACATTAATGAACCTATCGAGGACAAGGATCTTGTCATGCTTGCTATCGCCTGGTTCCAAGAACAATATAATATTATAAAGAAAAATCTTCTTTTCCGTTCACCTCTTGTCAACTTCAATGAGCTACATAGATTTCTCAATGATCATGACTTCATGATAAACCAGTCCACTCATGCAATACTGCAGGCCTATACCACAACTGCTAAGGATCCATGTTGCATCCGAATGTATTACAACAGTCACATCGAGCCCCTCTTTAATAGACTGCCTCACAACTTGGCTACCAACTAAGTCATGTTGCATCTCAGAATCCTCAACCTCAATATTTTACACTCAGTACTTATTCAATAACAATCGGGGCTATAGTCGTCGAAACCCACATGTTAACCGTAGCAACTCAAGTCACACTCTAAACAACCTAACAAAAAATCATGTTTTCAGTCAAGGCGGATTAAACGGCCAATTCACTGGGGCCTTCAATCAAAACACTATATATGGTCATTGTAATCGATGCGGGATAGGCCATATCCCTTATAAGTGTCCAAATTAGTCATGCTCAACCAACGGTTAACCTTCTTAAGCAAACTATGCAAATTTTTATGAAGTTGGATCACAAACCAGCCCTACATGATTCCTCGACAGCAGGTCTAACAGTCGTGTACTCCAGAATTATCGAGCTTAGACTACTCCGTAGCATGTCATGGTAACGACTCGCTCCACGTTGGTGATGATAATCCTCTTCCTATTTTTTCACATTGGTTCCTCTAATTTCTATTCACAGTCTAAACCCTTTAATCTTTTCAATAATTTTCACATGCCAAAAATTTTAAAAAAATCTATTATCTGTTCAACATTTATGCAATGATAGCAACGTGTTTTTTGAATTTCACTCTTCTTTTGTTGTTGTGAAGGGTGACTATGCACACATTATACTCCTCATGGCCCCAAGTGATCGTGGTCTTTACTCTCTTCAACTTCCTGAGTTAAAGTCCATCAAACGGATTGCCTTCTCAGCTACAATAGCATCTTCTACTATTTGGCACGATTGACTTGGTCATCCTCATGCACGTGTTTTTTAGTCTGTTGTTTCTTCTTGTTCTTTATTTTTCTCAACAAATTTGTTTCCATTTATATGTACTTGTCAAATCAGAAAATCTTCTAGACTATCTTCAAACAAATCAACTTATCATAGTCATAATATTTTGGATTTGATGTATTGTGAGGTTGGAGCCATGTTCCTACTTTATCTTATGATGGCCATCGTTATTTTATGTTAGGTGTTGATTACTACTCTCGTTACATGTGGTTTTATCCGTTAGCTAAAAATATGATATTTATCACACCTTTAGAACTACTTTTTATGATGGTTGAACGTCAATTTAATAACAAGTTAAAACATGTACAAACCGATTAGGGTGACGATTTTGTAATCTAGCACCATTTTTCTTTTCTCTAGGTATTATCCACCCTTGTTTGTGTCTGCACATGAGTGAACAAAACAGTATTGTGGAACGCCGCCACCGTGTCATAGAAACAAGTCTTACACTTCTTGCTCACTTTCATGCACCACAACGTTTCTGGCTTTATCTTATAAACCAAATGCCTTCCCAAACCTCACCCAACAAGTCCCCATTTGAACACGTTTCTAAACCATCTTCGAACTACTCATTCTTTCGTGTGTTTAGTTGTCAATGTATCCTTCTTAACTCCTTACCATCTACATAAAATGGATTTTCGTTCTACACCATGTTTTTTTCTCGGCTATTGTCCAATTCATCACAAGTATCGTTGTCTTGATCTAGAAACGTATCGCATATATATCGCTCACCATGTTTGATTTAATGAGCAAAAGTTTCTTTTCCAACCATCCTCACCTCCTACTCATCCTACCTCCATTGAGCCTTACATTTATTCATTTACTACTTCTGTTCCTTTCCCAACTTAGCCTTTAAGTCCTCCCTCATCTCAAACTCCTAGTTCACCCATATCACACTCTGTTTTTATTTCTCCTACGTCTGCTACTTCTCAACAACAACCTTAGCTCCTACTTCTTCTAAACTTGCTGCCAATCCTCAACCATCTCCTTCAACCACCCCGTCTTCTATGCCGAGTCCCCCCGCCTCACTATCAACCTCCCAACCTTCACAAAAATCCCAAGCCCACTTCTCGCTACAACCCTTCTGCCTACCATATCAAAACTACCCCTCTAATTATGTTGATCCTACTTCTTTAACTGTTGCCAACAAATCACCAGAGTACAAGCCATGACTAACGGGTATGAGTTCTTCTTAAGAATGAGACATGGTTTCTTATTCCCTATGTCATTAACACTAATTTCATTGATTGAAAATGGGTTTACATGTTAAAGAAAGATCAAAAGGGCAAAGTGACTCGTCGCAAAGCCTGGTTAGTTGCAAAAGGGTTTGGTCAAATTCCTGGAGTTGATTTCAAGAAAATTTCAGCTCAGTTATTATCAATTCAATTATCAGTTCGGGTTATCCTTTCTCTTGAAGTCACATACGAATGGTCTTTTGGACAAATGGATGTTCAGAATGCCTTTTTACACGACGATATAAAAGAGACTTTTACGTTCCTCAGCCCCTGGCTTTGTGGATAAGCAAAAGGTTCATCATGTTTTGTCTTCTACATAAGTCACCACATGATCTTAAATAGACCCCAAAAGCCGGGTTTCAGCATATGACTTTTGTCCTTCAACAACGCGTTTTCCACGGGTTCAGAACTGACGTGTCCTTGTTCATTTTGAATTCGAATGGTACTTTTGTTTATGTTCTTATTTACGTGGATGGCTTAATTATTACATGCAATAGTGACAAAGCAATCAATGATGTTATCACACAATTGGGAATCACCTTTGCTATCAAAGATATGGGAACACTAATTATTTTTTGGATTTTGAAGTGGTTCCTCATGAAAAGAACCTTAACGCAAGTATATCTTTGAACTTCTTCGACGTAATGGATTATGTGAGTGCAAGTCGTTCCGTCTCCCATGAGCATTTCACAGAACATGTCCCTCGGTGACAACCCTCCCCTTGCCGACCTAACTCAATATAGGCTTGTTGTAGGCAGTCTCCAATATGCTACTCTTTAGGGACTAGGCATTGTTTTGCGATAAAGTAAGTTTTATTTTTTTTTGTTTTGGGGTTAGCTTTAGGGTTGAGCTATTAGAGTTTAGTGTTAATTTTTTGGGTTTAGAATTAGCTTTAGAGTTTAGCTTTAAGGTTTGGGGTTTAGCGTTTTGGTTATGTTTCACCGAGATTGTTCTAACGCCGCCGATATAGTGAGTTCAATCGAAGTGTGTTTGGTCCATTTCTCGCAAAAACATGGGTTCTCATTTAAACTTTCTTCTCTGTATATATATTCTATATATTCTGAATGCTTGTCATTTTGTCTGATAAAAATGCTAGAAAAATCTATAATTTAAAATAGAAAATATGTTGGTGTTTACAGCAGTCTCACTCATTGCCCACTGATCTCCATAAATTAATTCACATTTAACAATAAAATTTATTTTATTTCAAAACTACTTGCAATCATTTCCCATTTGTATTCCTATTCAATTTAATATATTTATTTTTTAGTCACAAATAATCTTTCTATACCATTAAAATAGTATCTCAATGGACACTTTTCTCTTTTCTAGCGTCTATACAACCTCGGGCTGACACTTGTCGTCACCTGTTTATCTCTTGTTAATTTTATCATCTTTTGTCACTCGTTACATAATCATTCTCACCATTTTAATTATTTAGCGTATATATGTATATATCATAATAAATTAAAGAACACAATTATAGTGAATAACTATTACCCCATTATGGTATGTTAAAAATTCACTATTAAACGATCTTTTTGGTTTTTATTACTAGTGACATATTGAACTTTTGAAAGTCGTTTATCATTTTTTTTTAAAACAAATATGATTATAATTGCTTTTCGCGTTATAGCTAATTAATAAGTTTTAAATTTGTTGAAAATTAATATTTAGGTTTCAATATTTACATTATATACATAAAACTTTAAACCAAGGTTGCAAAAGGCGCTAGGTACTCCTAGGCCGGTCGACTATGGAGTTGGGTAGAATCGGGGAGTATTCGGGTGTAGTCGGGGAATACTCGGATGTACTCGGAGAAACTCGGTCAAATAAATCGCCTCGGAACACCTCCTTGGAGCGAGTACTCGGCCTTGGAGACCGACTTTTGCAACAGTGCTTTAAACACAACTATGTCCCGATTTCGTTTTTTGTTGGTCAAATCAACTTATTTCTTCCTGTTAAATATAACATTTTCTTCACTCAACATTACTAAGACAAACATTTATAAAATTGTATTTACGATGTTTCATTAAAAGATTTGCACCCAATAAGTATCTCGATAGAGGTGTTCAAACCGGTTTTCTTTCGGAACCGGATCCGGTTCCAAACCGGTTCCTATGGATAACTGTTCGTCCCCAACCAGTTCTTGCCACAAACCGGTTCCAAACCGGAACCGGTTCCACTATATGAAAAACCGGAACCGGTTCTTCTCCTTTAAACCGGTTCTGTCGATTTTTTTTTCTTTTTTCCTACCCTTTTTTTGTGGAACCGGTCCGGAACCGCTTGTAACGGCTAGAATTGAAACCGGTTAGGAACCGGCGGTTCTTGAGGAACCGAAACCGGTTCTTGTGTGGGTCGGTTTGGAACCGGAACCGGTTTTTTTGATCACCTCTATATTTCGATGTTTCACTCAAAATACAAAAATGTTTACATATATTAAAATTACTTTAGATGGAAATAAATGATGAATATATATTCACATCAGTTTTGATTATTAATAAGTTTATGAATATGTTGGTTTCTCAAATATTTACAATTAGGTTAGAAACACATGTATTACATGGGTGTTAGATAATTTTAATATGTTAAAACAATTATCTCTTTTCTCCTATCAAATGTAACACATGTAAGTGTTGTTCAATTTTTTTTTTTTTATTTATTATGACACCACTATTATATTTAACTTAACTTGATTACTTGATATTATCATTGTCATGTTACATTTACTCTGCACTAAGTCTTTGAAGTACAATTGATATTATTAGAAGGAACCAACTTGGATTCTTTAATCAATGATATAAACAAAATGGATCATCGATGTCTTTAATTTTGGTTGAGTTGTTAATTAGCACTTGAAACTTTACTATGTTTATATATTCATATATTTAAAGCATATTGTGAATATATTTATTTTTATTTGATATTGTATTCCTTATTTAGTCTATTTAGTAAATTTATTATGAACATATGTTTTTAGTTTACATTGTTATTATTACTTAACCTGTGTACTACATGAGAAAGTAACCTATTATACAATATATTACTTGAGGCTTGGAAAGTAAGTCTTAAATAAATAAAAAGTGAGTTTTAGAAAATTATGAAAATGAGGTATGAGGATTGGGAAACTTTACTTCGAGTATATTTTAGTAAAATTTGGTGAAACGGTCAAACTGGGACTACGGGAGTGAGATGTGAATTCACATTTTACACATACTTGGTTTAGAAATGTTTGTCTAACATATATTTTCTGCTTCTACATATTTATATATGATTTTTCATTACTTCATACTCAAATATTCCAAGTTCCCTTAACCTCTCTCCCAAACTCTCTCGTGATGGAGAATCGTTTCAAACTAAATATCTCTAAACTGTTTCAAACATGCCGGTCGAAGAACATCCCCGACGTATCTGCTGAACCATTTTTCTTCCCGGAAAACCACCATCACCGGCAACTCATTGCTCTTTTTTCCCCAAACCCAAACCCGCTTTCTAAACCCAAATGCCAGATCCAAGATAAACCCAAACCCGATCTCTCCCACCCAAAAACCTCTGACAAAATCCACTCCGTTTCAGCAGACGAAAATCTCCGGCAACAACTGAAATCTACCAAAAAGAAACCCCGTTACAGGAAACCTAAAAAGATGGATCATATCTCATCAACAACAGATAGTTACTACTACGATTGGCGTAGTAGTGACGAAGAAGACGACATTGACATCGACGATGAAACTACTCTGTTTTCTTCCCGTTCATTCCGTTCTGAATCATCGGGATCTTTTCGCAAAAACAGAGAAAATCGGAAGTGTGACAAGAAATCAAAGAGAAAAAGTGGATGCGGGTTTAACAGTCGATATGATTCTAATGAGAAGCCATTGGATAACAGTGGAAAGCTCGTGAAAGATAGTATTGCTGTGGCAAAGAAATCAAGCAATCCACATGAAGATTTCATGGTGTCAATGCTGGAAATGATTGTGGAAAAACAGATTTTTGGAGCGGAAGATCTTACAAGTTTATTTGAATGTTTTATTTCATTGAATTCAGATGAACATCATAGATTAATCTTTGAGGTTTTCACTGAGATTTTGGAGGCTCTGTTTTCATCTTTGGGTTAATCTAACACAATCCCTGGATTTGTGTTTCTACTGTATTTTTTTAATCTTATTATAAGCTAATTACTTAGATTCAGTTTGGATAAATAGTTTAGGTTGGATGTTAGTTTTATTTGTTCAAATTATGTAATTATTAACACTTGAATTTCCAAGGATCAATCTTACACAGATAATCACAAAAACCATGTAAAATATGTATCGATTGTTTTAAACTATGGTGCTTACGCTCGTGTGTTCTAGTAGGATAATATGAATTATATCAAGTATCTTAAAAGTTTCTTAAACCTTTCTAGTTTTTTTGTCCTTTTAAAAAGGTCAATCAGTTTCACCTAGTGTTTCATTACTATTTATTATTTATTAATAATTGTTTAAATTTTTTAAATTTAAAATAGGGAAAATAAATATATACGAGTATTGGTTATTAATAAATGAACTTTTCTTTTTCCAATTAACTTGAAGTAATAGGCATTTTTTAAGAAGAAAATTCAATAACTAATATGTTTAGTTATATCGTTGTCAAAATTAAGTCAACAAATTCTCATTAAATTAGGGGTGTACACGGTTCGGTTCGGTTCGGTTTGGTTATTGCTTAAAACCGAAACCAAAACCATAACCGAAATATTAGGTTATTAGTTTTTAATAACCGTTCGGTTTAGGTTTTCGGTTTTTCGGTTTTATTATCGGTTTCAGTTCGGTTTTTGGTTTTCAGATTTTATTTTACTTTTTGTTTCTTAAGTAACAAAACGTTAAAAATGCAAACACCTAGACTAGTATTTGTAACATCCGGCATCTCGTATCACCAATATTATCCGCTTTGCTAGCTCACAGCTCACGGATTTGCTTTAGGTTGCTCAGGTGAAAACTTCCTAGGGTGGTCACCCATCCTGGATTGATGTTACCTAAGCACGCTTAACTGTGGAGTTGTCCTCTCATCCGCTACCATTAAGCCCTAAAACGCGTTGGTGATATTAGATGCAGGAAATTCCTTATGAACCAAGATCTCTCATGTGCCACAGCCGATGTGGGAATTGCCTAAGGTGTCACAGTAATAGACAATTCATGAAGTAATTTAAGAGACGGCATGAATCAAAAGTAGCGAAAACATTTTTTTCGTCTTAATAAATCAAACCGTTTTCAACAATTTAACATACTTAATGATAAAAGTTTATGTATGAATACAATAGTATAATTACAAAAATATAAGAACTATTAAATCATGATATATAAATCTTTAAGAGATTAGTTTATTAAATAAGTACTATAAAACAAATAAAAATACTAATATATATATACATAAACGCATATTAAATTTAGAGTAAATTGCCAAATTCGTCCCTGTAGTTTGCTGACTTTTGCAAGTTTCATCAAAAAAAGTTTTTTTTTTCCCAAATTCGTCCATGTGGTTTGCAAATTTTTGCCAATTTCATCCAAAAAAGTATTTTTTTTTTTTGTATCTGAACCATTAAGTTTTATAAAAAATTGTCATTTTCAACCAAAACATTAACTCATCCAATTTTAATGTTAAAATGAGGGGTAATTATGACTTTTCCAATTTCTTTTTAATTCTTTTTTTTAATCCCTAATTCTATTGAAGTATGGTCAATTGCACAAGCAAAACCAAAAGATGGTATTTTACAAATGGTCGTTTTCTGGTGCCATTCTAATCAAAATCTGGCCTTGTAGTATTTGTAATCTCATCGTTACGTTAATTTAATCCAATATTTATATGAAACAAATATCATTATTATGTTCTAATATGTGTTACGAATCTTTTGAGTGTAAGCAAAATATCGATACGAGTGACGATGCGAAAGTAACACGTAAAACGATGCACCGTTCCATAGATCTAAAATCTCAAAACCTCTTCAGCAGGTATAACCAATGAGGTTAGATAAAAAAAAAGGGAAAATCGTGAACGTAGTCGAAAACCGTGCGCGAAACGGATTTCAAACGAAGCGGGAAACGCGAAAACAGCTAACGAGTCGCCTTAATAAACCTTAAGGGTCTAGATACAAAAAAAAACTTTCTGAATGAAACTCGCAAAAGTCAGTAAACAATAGGGACGAATTTGGCAAAGAAAAACGTTTTTTGATGAAACTGGCAAAAGTCAGCAAACACAGATGAATTTGGCAACGAAAAACTTTTTTGGCTGAAACTGGCAAAAGTCAGCAAACCACAGGGACGAATTTGGAAATTTACTCTTAAATTTATATAAACACTAGTATATTTATAAAAAAATTATAAGAATTAGGTGATTCGGTTCGGTTATTTTGGTTTTTGAAAAAAGAAAAACCTAAACCGAACCGAAGGTTTCGGTTTTTTTGGTTTGGTTTTCTTTCGGTTTTTGTTCGGTACGATTTTTTCGATTTGGTTATTTCGTATCGAGTTTCTGGAGTTCATTCGGTGGACAATACTTGTCTGTCATTCTATGTTTCAGATCTGTCCATGATATACTATAGGCTGCGTCGATACCTAGATTCTTGACTAGGGAATTCCACCAAGTCAGAGCCGATCCTTCTAGTGTACAAGTAGCAAATTTAGTTTTGTCAAGTTCACTGCAATCACAGATTTTCTGAACTTGTTCCATCTTCTCTACCCATTGCAGTAACCCGATTGCTCCTTCTGT
>WOUH02063650.1:0-10486 GCA_009936405.2 Stevia rebaudiana
ATTGCATTGTACAAACCATGGATCTCTTAAAACCCATGGTTTTCTCTCTCTAATATGTATATTAAAGGAGTATAGATTTAGATATTTTTTTAATCTAGAAGTTTAATTTAATGTTGTGAGGTGTTGTTGGTCTATGTGTTAACTCAATAAGCAAAAATCAAAATCTGAATCTTGTTACCATCATGTCAAATCGCGTTACCAGTTACTTCAATAGCTTCTAAATAATTTGTACCAGACATTGAAAACACAACTAAATATTCATACAAAATGTTTTTCTTATGGGGCCATTGCATATATCCCCCTCAAAACTTGCAAAACTGCATGGATACCCAAAACATGCTTCAAGATCATTGTACCTTGTGCATTGAGAACTTGTGTTTTGACTTTCGAGTGTATATATGTGCAAACATACTGTACATTGATATTAGAGACACATGCATTTATGTTAGGCTCTTGAAGTTTTGTGACCAATCATGAAAATGGAGATTCTTTGTTTTTGCCTCTTTCCTTCACATGTTTTCATTCTGTAATATTAAATTTATAACAATCAGCTTACACTAACCATTTTCCAAGATTTAGGATGATCCATCATAAGGATTTGAAATTTCCATTTTAAAGTTTAAACAATTTTTGTTTTCCTACAGTGGTCAAGGTCCTCCAAGTGCCAACTCTCCACCATACTTTGGACCTTCAAGAAAGCTGGACTTTGAGCTAGAAATGGTAACGCATCTGCAATGTTTATCTATGACATTTTTTATTATTATAATTATTAAATTTTTTTTATTGCATGTTGCTTCAAGGCTGCTGTAGTTGGACCAGGAAATGAACTTGGAAAGCCAATAGATGTTAATAATGCTGCAGATCACATATTTGGAGTGGTTCTAATGAATGACTGGAGTGGTATGCCTTTTAACCAAACTTTATTGTTTGTTACTAGTTACGAAATCTGGTTGTTTGTTAAGATCGATTAAACAATGTTTTATGCAGCTAGAGATATCCAAGCATGGGAATCTCTGCCTCTTGGTCCATTTCTCGGCAAAAGTTTTGGTAAGAACACAAATTTTATTTTCGAAAGAGTTAATTGCACAGATGGTCTATGTGGTTTGCGGAAAGTAACAGACTTGGGTACTAATGGTTTAAAGCGACGTATTTGGGTTTTATGCTTACAGTTTTGTAACGAGTTTGGTATTAAGGCTAACTTCTATTAAATTAGGTTGAAATGACCATTATACCCTTTGACTTTGACTAAACAAAAACTCAAAGGGTATTTTAGTCATTTTACGTCAATATAACAATACCGAAACTCGATACAAAATTGAAAGTAGTAAACCCAAACCTGCTACTTTAAACCCTCAGTACCCAACCCGTTATTTTTTGCATGCCACATGGTGGTCATATGTGTAATTAATTATTTTTTAAATGCAACATAAGTGATACGAATTCAATTACTCGACTCTTTGTTGGTGTTTTGCAGGGACTACAATATCCCCATGGATTGTTACTCTAGATGCTCTTGAACCATTTGCTTGTGATGCTCCCAGTCAGGTAACTTTTTGCTTCCAAAACAGAAAGCTACACTAATTCTTTAAAATGAAAGCTTTTAGATGCTAATTTTGTTTTGAAAATGCAGATCCCTCAACCGTTGCCTTATCTTGCAGAAAAAGTATCCAAGAACTATGATATTTCTTTGGAGGTATTCTTTATATTATATTCTTTAATGTTCTCTAATACCTAACTAAAAAGTCAGATCTAACTTATTTACCACTTCAAGGCTCGGATTAAACCCGCTGGACAAGAAGAATCTTTCACCGTCACAAGGACCAATTTAAACAACCTGTAAGAAAATGAACACTGCTTAATGTTTTCGTTGTCCATTCTCTCTATTTGATTAATTTTGTAACAAAATTCTGTAATATATGTAATATAAATACTCAGTAGAATTTTCAGACATGTTCCTGTTTACTGAATAAGTGGAATGGTCTTTTAATTGTTTGGTTTTGATTTAAAACTCAAAATCATTGTTTTTGTTAGGTATTGGACTCTAACTCAACAACTTGCACACCATACTATCAATGGTTGTAATTTGAGGCCCGGAGATCTCCTTGGAACCGGAACAATAAGTGGACCTGTAAGATGTTCACCTTGTTTTTTCAAGTTTTTGTGATAATGCAAGTTCAGTTGGACATACGGGTAAAATTGGTAATTGCGCCAGGTTGGTGGCTTTGTATGTTGAATTGATGAACCTTAACATGACATATATTTATTATCAATCCTAACCCGGACACACTATAAAACGTCTCCCGTTTAACTGATTGAGTTAAATGGGTTGTAATCATGTTGTAAATGTGCCATAAACGGATTAGCAGATTGCGTTATATAATATATATATATAGTGTTAACTAATCTTAAACGGGTTGGCGGGTCAACCTGCCTAATTAAAGCCTAAAGGACTTAAACATGTCAACGCAAACACGACTCATTCAATTGAACGTGTTAAACAGGCCACCCCCAGTTATAAAAGGCAAATTGGATTTTAACAATCCCAATTTTGACCTATTGGCCTGTAATAATCCCAAAATGGGGAAATTGTTACCATCAGTCCCAACTTTTATATCATTTACATATGACAGTTCCCAACTAACGGAACCTAACTCTGTTAGCATATTGCTGATGTGATATGCTGACATGGCAAGGTTTTGCCACGTCAGCAATATGCTAACGGAGTTACATTTCGTTAGTTAGGGACTGATACAAGTAAATGACATAAAAGCTGGGACTGATGGTTGCAATTTCATGAGTTTGTATTATTACAAGCCAATAGGTCAAAGTTGAGATTATTAAAATCCAATTTCCCCTTTATAAAACGGTTATACATTGAGAACCCAAATCCTTATTCAATTTTGGTTGTGTTCATGTCATGTTAGGATTTGTTACCTCTAATTAGTCCTTAATTTAATCCATTCATGCCAATTAACTACTTGATTTTACAGGAACCTGATTCTTATGGATGCTTGTTAGAGTTAACATGGAATGGAACAAAAGAGTTGTCTCTTGGTAAAACAACTCGTAAATTCTTGGAAGATGGAGATGAAGTTATCTTCAGTGGATACTGCAAAGTAACTTATTCATTCATTTAAACAACTCTTTTTATCCGTTTTTATCTTTTGTTTAACTTTAATTTGCTTAGTAAATAAATTTTTTAACACTTTATTATTGCAGGGGAATGGTTACAATGTTGGATTTGGTACATGCTCTGGGAAGATCATACCATCTTTGCCATAATTACCCTATTATTTCACTTGTAAGTTTCGGATGGCTAAATTTTTGCTACAACTACAAGTAGCATTTTTTAACCATTGATTTTATGATTTATGAGTAGTTGAGTCAGGTGATGTTTAATGCAAATAAGTTAAAACCTAAAAGTGAAATGAATCAATTGGTACAAACATGTTCCTAAGAATGCATACAACTTCCTAAATCATATTATTCAGAAGATTAGACCACTATTGAAATATTTTGGATCATATTTGACATGTTAATTATTTTAAAGAAAAAAATTAAAAACTTTGGACAAAACATGGTAAAATCAATCTGCTGAACCATGATATGTCACTCAACCTGCTAGACCCGGTCCATTTTGCAACCTTTGGGTTTGGTACCAATAGCTGTTATTGACTTTATTATCTATCTTGATTAATCAGGGAGTGAAGTGTCACATTCTCTGAAGGATGACATCGGCGCATGTAATATTATTATGAAAAAGTTATTTTTAAGTATTCAAAACCTTACTTTACAATGCTATTGGGTAGAATTGGCGTGAATCTATGCATCTGCATACTATGCTATGACAGAATTCGTATGTTTTAGTGGTTGTTTTATCGATGATGGTCATGATATGTCTTTATGATCAATTGATCATAAAAGCATTCGCTTTTAGTGATTGGTTTGTAATGCATAGACCAACCTCTATTTAAGATTAGGATAACGATCTAATCCAAGTATCCACCACATATTATAATTATTAGTTTATACATTTTTTAACATACCATCGAGTATGTTATATATCTAAATAAATAGGATCTTGCCTTCTACCGAGTTAAGAATATCTAACCTTGGTAATTTAACGACCATTGTTAACAATATAATGTAACAGTCGTAGCTGGTAGCTAGCTTATGATGCTAGAAAAATATTTTCCTCATAGATAAATGCATTTCAAGAGAATTCAAAATTAATTTATGCGTAACCAAACATCTGCTTGAACACCAAATAAAGTGCTTCAATCCATTAGGTTCCTAATGTATTTTTGTTCGGTAAAATACCGTTAGTCCATGTAAGATACTGTTAGTTCATTCAGATTTTATTTTCATATCATTATACTGAATACACATATGATGGTTATGATTTTCTCCTTTTCATTTTCTATTTAGTTTAAGTGTACAAGGTTATGAATGTAATTTCTTATTTGTTTGAGTTTATTCGGTCATTTCCATCCATTTAAACGCCAGTCAATGTGTTTTTTTTAATATCTTAACTAGTTCTTTTCACCTAAAATTACACCTCATTCATCTGTTGTTATACTTTAGTTCCGATACTGAATGCAAGGCATCCAAAAACATGATATGAAAGCATACAAACGAGTAACTGTGCTGATTTTCCCAACAAATGTATAACCAATATGGCTTGTAGATCTTCATTATACAATAAAACCAACTTATACACACGTAACTAAATATCAGAAGTTTTCCAAAAATAAACAAAAACTTATGCTACAACAATGATGGTTTAAAGATGCAATTATTACCAATCATAATTATGGGGAACACCAATCCAAAGAAGTAACCTTCGAGGACGTTCAAGAAACCTTGCTTGCCACGCAGCTTCTTCACTTTCATAAACAAAACCAGATTTCATGTACAAATTCTTCGCGGGTTCATTGTCAACAGCAACGTGCACATATAAATCACTAATCCCTGAAAGTTCGCCAAAATATTCATAATTAACCCACATAAATTATTTCTCCTTTTTTATTAATATGTAACGTATTTATTATAATTACATTAGTATGATAAAAATCTGAACTTTTGAAAAAAAACAAATAAGAAAAATATAATTTGGGTGACTATCAACTCATTTTACAGCTGACACATTTTTTCCCTTTTTAGATAATATTTTTAGTTGACCCGTTTGAAATTAAAAAAAAAAACTTAATAAGTTTTAAAAAACATTACCCCAATCTTGAGCAACTGATTTTGATTTCTCAACAAGGAGAAAACCAAGACCATTTCTTTGACATTCATTAGCAACACATACATTACTTAAATAAGCTCTTGCAAAATCTCCTCCAATTCCCTGTTTAAGATTACAATTTATTTAGATTAAATCACACATAACATTACAATTTCTAACAATGCAAAAACAAATCATATTACTTTGCTTTACAATCTACTCTGATATTTTGTTTGAATTTGAAATTTGCAAAATAATGAATCGGTTTTAGGCATTACCATACAAAGATGTCATAAGTGATGTTTCATTGACTTTATGACCTGTTTAATATATACTTGATTGGAAAAGAAAATAGATTAAAATAAATAAATACCTTTGGCTTCATTCCAGTAATTTCATTTGGGAGGCTTAAACACTGATTAAGATCCAAAGTTCCTACAACAACTCGATCTTCTCCATCATGTGAAAACTGCATAAGATTTGTAGTGCCATTTTAGTAGTTGAGATTATTGAACCAATGTTATTATGAACTCATTTGTTTAGTATATAAACAATATGATTGAGACATAGTTGTTATATATATATATTATATATGTATTCCATAACAAAAGTTTAAAAATCTATAGTATTAAAAATTTCTAAAACTGAATCTAAAAACAATTTTAATAAAATTAAAACGAACAAAAGTCTATAAAACTTTACTAAGAAAAAGCTCAAAGAATTAGAACATCAATAAATTACAACATACAAAATGATAAAAGAAAGTAACATAACTTAAATGAAGGGTTTACATTGAAAAATAAATGGCCTAGGTTTAGTTTTTTGGTTGACTCTCTAAGATCAGGTTCACATTATACACATCTCCTATATATATATATATATATAAATCATTATTATTATTATTATTTTCATATAGGGTAGGTTTTATATGTATTTTCTTCACTTTTTATAAATAAAATTTTAAAAAAAGTAAAAAGCAAAAAAATAAATAAAAGAAAGACGTTTTTCATATGTAAAACAGTAGTTGCAGGTGTTTAACATATGTAACTAGCTGTTTCACATATGTAACATACGTTTTTTTCACCAAAAAATCTATAAAAAAAAATTTACTTGGCGCTTTTTAAATTTTTTTCCACTAAAAGTCATAAAATTGAATTTAGCATCTAAAAAAGATAAAATTAAAAAACCGTTGTTACACATGTAAAATATGGGTTTGCATGGTTTACATAACTCAAGTGGGTTTTCAAATGATCCCTTACCTATATAAATAATATATATATAAATATATAAAGCAAGTAACAGGATTTAGTGTAGTGTTATGGTACCTTACATGAAGAACATAACTCCTCTGGGAAACTATTTGTTTGTGATAATGGTAATGTGGCATTAATACAAGACACTTTTTCACCTTTCTTTGTACCCGCAACACGTTCTTTCAAAGCTTCAAACTCACGTTCCGCCAAATACTTTTTATGATCCTAATAAAACTTAAAAAAGGAGAAAAGAACATCATTATTGTTGCACCAAAAAAAAGACTTAGAAACCACTAAGCTCATACATTGAATTACTTGAAGCTAATAGAAATATAATTGAGTTATGTGTAAAATTAATAACTGATAAACTGAATAATAATAATAGTAACTTGTCCTCAAGATGCAAGAAACACACAAAATCCATAAGAGCAAGTTCAAAACAAGACTTTATTGGTGTTTTCACTGTTAGCTAGCAGCATTTGTTCGTGATTTCAATGTTATCAAGTCATTTGTTGGTGACTTTTTTGGTGAGTAGTTACGACAATATGAAAGTGATCTAAGCATGCAAGATAGATATATCAAAAATCCCAAAACATAAAAGCATATTTAGGGTTTACCATCAGGCGATAAACTGAACACACAATAGATAGTCCCAATTTCAATTCTATTCGTTCAAATTACTTCAAACCAGGACATGAATTAATCAGAACTGACAATTAGAAGGTTTTCAATTTCAACTCCATATATGATATATTCAGTCAGAACTATATAGAAAAAACCAAGGTAAAATTGAACTCACTTGGATGCGATAATTTGACTTAAAATCGTAGAACGATCGCACTCGAAGTAGCGACGTCGCCCAAAGCTCCGAATCTGAGCATGCTTCTTCTATCTTTAAAGCAGATTTATCGATCCTAATTTTCTCGAATTCTGTGCATACTTCTTGCTGCCTTGACGCCACCGTGCACCTCCGACGACCACCGTTATCACGGTTACTCCGACAGTTGACCGATTGTAATGGAAAAGAGTGTGGCAAAGTTAGAACCGCCATTTTTCTATCTTCTGTAAGAGCCTGCGCGCCATTGGTAGTTGGATTGCTGGATGTTATCTTCAGAGGCATCAACAATTCAACATCGACCGGTCAAATGGGCCTATAATATGGGCCGAGGCCTGGTTACATTTTTTCATAAAACAATATTTTACTTCTAATACCTTCTAATCATAGAGTAGCATGTATTGTTGCAAATCAACAAGACGTTCAGTGAACAGTTCGTGAATCGTTCGTCGGAAAGTTTGTTTGTTTTCATTCGTTTATTAAATGAGCGAACATGAACAACAAATTTTGTTCGTTTAGTTAAACGAACGAACATGAACAGTGATCTCGTTCGTTCATTTGTGTTCGTGAACGTTCGGTTAGGTGTTCGTTTACGTTCGATAAGGTTGTTCATTTATTTATGTCATTCATTAAATGTGTTAATATCCTTAAAAAAAAAATTAATGTTTGGTTTATTTTATCTTAACTTTTTAAGTTTATAATTGTTATTTCAAGTTGATCAAACATTTTATGTTTATGGTTTTATATAAAATGATTAAATTTATATTTATTTAATGTGATAAAATGTTTAACTTCACATGAACATGAGTCTCGTTCGTTCGTTTGCGTTCGTAAACCGTTCGTGAATACATATAATACTTAATGAACGAACACGAACAAGATTTTCCGTTCAGTAAGCGTCCATTAACCGTTCGTGAACAAGTTGAATGCTTAACGAAAGAACATAAACAAGACTCGTTCGTTTACAGCCCTAGTGGCAGAGGATATTTCAAACTCGTTCGTTTACAGCCCTAGTGGCAGAGGATATTTCAAACTCGTATGATTTTGTTAGAAAACAATAACTAATGTTACTCGACTATAAAACCATTAGCATGCCAATTACATTGTTGGTACACCAAATAGGATGTGTGGTTTGATATCAAATTCTATACTTTTCTCTTTTGCATTAGTTTTCTCGTCTAACGGGGATGCCATGTCTTTTCAAGACGGTTTCTTCTATATATTAATGAATCCCCATTGAGTCGAGTGGGAAAGTGGGTTGAAATTACCCAAAGCGTTCATATAAATGGATTGGTTGAATGTTATCGATTCAAATTTTGATACCTATTAGATTAATATATTAAAAACTCATGTGTTGTATGTTTAAAGTAAATAGAAATATTAAATAGTAAAAGAAAAAAAAATAGTAAGAAAGAATGTTTTAGTTAATGGGTAAATTTAGAAATGAACACTCAAATAAGAAAAATATTAAACAATTAAGAAATAAAGATAATAGAAAACTTTATATAGGAAAGAAATAAAATATGATTAAATAAAATATGAAGAGTAGAAAACAAATTTGAAGACCAAATAATAAGATTTAGACCATGTGATGTAAAGGTTAAATGTTTATTAATTATATGTATTCGAAAATGAGTTTTGATATATTAATGGGAACTTTTTTTTTAAACACGTTTTTTCTAACGTCTATCTTTTATTTTTGCGGCTTGTAAATAAGGTCGGATACTCGATCTTCGTGAGATCCCACGACCACACCACATGCGCAGGATTCACGTATAATGGGTAAACATTCACCCCTCATCATAATCGAACCCGGGTTAAATTCTGAGTCGATCCATCACATGATGTCCTTCAAACCGCCCCGAGACGAATTCGAACCCCCGATCTCCATGTCCTTTCCAATAATATCGCTGCTGTCTTTTTTGCAGCTTTTGTTGTTGCCGGAACTGTGTGGTATGGTTCAGCAACAACCCCAATTATTTGAGCCTAATCGTTATTAATGGGATCAGGGGTACTTCCAACAAGAAATATATAAAAGAGTTAGTGCTGAGTTAGCCGAAAATCAAAGTTTATAGGAAGTTTGGTAAAAAAATTTAAAAAATAGTCTTTTATGATTACATCGAAAATAATCCGGTAAAAAGAGGATTATTCAGGATGGACTCAATGGATAACAGGGATCTAATAGCGGTTGGATGCTCAAGACATACTATCTTTGGAGATAAAGAATGCTGTGATTTTTTTGTACGTCCAAAACGTTATAGTTTGTCCAAAAAGGTGAGTTGATGATTCTTTAAACTAAAAAACTAACACAAATTTTTAACTTTATTACAGAACATACTCAAGAGTTTTTACAAAATTAGAGTAATAGTTTGTCCCATGATAACCCTTAAATTTATCATATAGAGGCCTTAGATCAGAGTTTCGTCATGAGCAAAATTTTTCGAGTCAAAGCTAGTGAGTTTTCTCAATAACCATATTTCGAGTTAAAGGTAACTACTTTATTCAAGGCAGAACAGTAATTCATTTGTCACTCTGGATTTAAGTGTCCAAACTTCTTTTTTAACAAAAAGGTATAGTTTGAAACTCACATTACAATCCTTAAATTCTTAAGCTTATGCTACTATTAGCCTTTAAATTCTTGTATACTTGTACATTTTTTGTTGTCCAGTCACATCTTCAATTTTTTGTTTTTTACTTTTACTTTTACAATTTAAAATAGCTAAAATGTTTAATCTTATAGAAACACGAGATATAATGTTAAATAAAAAAACTTTACTGTAATAAAAAAGTTAAAGTAAAATTTGTGGAATATTTATATTAAAAGTGAGCATGTGTAAACCACGGAATCGAGATATCAGTACCGGTACCGATATATATATTCGTTCTTTCAAGTTTTCAATATCATATTATTTCTTAGTATGGTACCGGTATTTATTGGTATGGCCTGGTTCGATACTCTACTACAATACCGATCTCATTGGTACTCACCCTAAGACTGAGTACCTGTTGTGCCTCGTGAGCGTGATTGTGGCTCATGCCACCTCAGCCAAACAACGTCCAAACACCACCTCTCCTTTTTTTTTTCGAGGTGTGAGACAGTCACGCGGTTAAGGAGAAAAAAGTATTTATTTATTTTATTTTTTGTTTGTTTTCCTTCATGTTTTAACATAT
>WOUH02063670.1:0-10484 GCA_009936405.2 Stevia rebaudiana
GTCGTAAAACACAAATCAGGACACAAAAACCTACAAAACGTACACATCGTATAACACAATGATGCATATCAAAAACATATACAATGATGCATTTCAAAAACACAATGATGCATATCAAAAAGATAATGATGCATATCAAAAATACAATGATGCATATCAAAAATACAACAATACATGTCGGTTCAATTCACTTTAAACAAAAAAAAAAATTTTAAATTAATTTTTTTTTAACTTTTAAAATTTTATTTTATTTTTTTTAATTTTTTCTTATCCTTCCACGTGTCGTTAATTTTAAAAAAAAATTGACTTTTTTTTTTAATTAAAAAAAATTTTAATTTTTTTTAATGAGCTGGGCACAATTACCAATGTACCCCTCCTTTAAAAATTATCTGCTGTCACGTGTCGTTACCAAAGCCCTCCTTACCCTACTTACCCTAAGCCTTCTATTTATTTGAACCCAACCCTAAGTCTATATAACATTATTTTATATAGAATTTTAATCAATCAACAAGATTATGAGAGATAAATGAAGTTTTCAAAAAATACTCATTTTAGTAAATTTTTTTGAAATCACACATTTTGTTAAATAATTTTTCCACCTACACTCTTTTGGGAAAAAAAAAAAAAAATCTCTACAATTAATAAATGTACAAATCATACAACATTTAAACAACCTAGTTTTACAATAACATAGCCTAATCCTGTTCTAACACTTAGATCATGGGGGGTTTTGAGGGGATGCAACATTTGCAACGGGACATGGCCTAATTTTTTTTTTCCAGAAATTCTGATTTTTCTATATATACGTTATACATAAAATTATATTTATAACAAAAACTTGTATAGTTTATTATCAAATTATTTTTTATATTTATTTAATCCATTTAACCTATTAACTCTTAGAGTTTTAACCAAATTACAAATCACATATAAGCATACGAATTCATAATCTTATTAAAAAGTATTAACCTGCTACAAAAACAATTATATTTAGGGTCCATTTTTAGTACTCACAAAAAAACTAAAAATCTTGGAGACAAATGAAAGTGTATTAAGATCTACAAAGTCTTCATTTGTAGGTAAATATATGAATAAAAGAATCCGGTAAAAAACTCGAAAGTTTACAAACCAATCTTTTTTATTTATTGTATGTCTATGATTGTTTGCTTGCGATGCAATCTTACTAATCTTTCTTTTATATGTATCAAGTGACTCAATAACACTCATCTTTGAAGGTTTAAATTTTATCTCGAGTGTTTACACTTGTGCCATTTTAACACTATCAACTCCGACGTGTCAAACATTTAATAAGTTACAAATATCTTAATGTGGCAGTTTACAAGACCATATTTTATGGAATTGCTTGTTATAATAATGCAATTTCTCTGTATTTCGTTTTTTGATCGAATTTAACTCCTTGTAGCGTATCGACTCCTTCCCATATTCCATGGACATTAAATATTCCTCTGATCTTTACAACCCAAATAATGTAATTTGTTGAGTTGGGTATCAGGAACCTTGAAAAGTCATTGGCGTTCCTCCTTCACTAATTGCTACAAGTTTCTTGGTTATATTCTCAATCATTAGTTGCACTTTATGTGTCCTCTTTACCAAAAAATAAAAGTAATCTTACTGAGCATGTACTTGTAAAAGACTCCTAGAAAAAAAGTATGGTTTGTATGATCTCTTGCATCTGATTAAACACATTTTACTGTCGAAATTCAAACCTACCTCGCTAATGGTAGTCAATACTGCTATTCGCTAATCTGAGGAATTTGTGATTTTAAAGTAATGATGTGTAGATTATTAATTAGCCTTTAATATGCCTGATATCTCATGGAAACCCCAACTTAGGATACTAGGGTAAATGTGCCATCACACAATATCTACAAGGACATTTAGGTTATTGCTCATAAATAATTAGATAAATAATTTTAAGGACTCATATATAAATAAAAAATAATGTATATATATTATTTTGTCTAACAAGTCAAGTATGCTAGCGTGCTGCCAAGTTTGACCAAAATGTCACTTTAAATTATAAAAATATGGGTATACCGGATCCACTAACTGGCCTGCGACAGCCACACCACAAAGACAAGACGTAGGAGTGGTCAAAGTCGGGCGGCAGGGCGACACCCACGCTTTAGCATAACACTTAATTTCTTGTTCTTTTCACCATAATCATTACAAGTGACATACTAACACGAGATGCTTAGTATCCTTAATTGCGCCTTAAGTGAGACTAGTTTTGAGTCACTTTAATTCTATAAATAAAGTACTTGTCATGGGTGGTCTTAATGATTCCATATTTTGGGTTGGTGTTGGTTGAGCAGCCCACAAGGTCTTCTACATTCTACAAAGAATTTTGACTGACCAAATATGTCCATGCATCCAGAAGTGTCACGTGAACCACTACATATATGAATATCAAGGATTTTGAAATTGATGGCTATCATTTGTTTTCTCTCTTCAATAGAGGCTTTTTGACATGAAATCGAAAAATCAATTTTCAATCAATCTGAAATAATTGAACCCTAACAAAAAACAACAGTTTGGTTTCAAGTTTTACTGAAAATCAAAGTTTTGGTTCGGTTTCGCTTTTGAACATATATTGTGACCGAAAAAATGGAACCATAAGTGTATTTTTGTTTTTTGAACAAGTGTATATGTATATTGCATAATTCTAAAGGACGGGGTAGGCAGTTTTTCGAAAGGCCACAGGCTGCAGCTTGCATGGTGCATTCGTGATGCATAGGAAGCATGGGGGCTTTCATGGGGTGCAGGAGGTGCGACCGCCGTCTTTTTGGAGGGCCCAAAATTTTCAAAATTTTTTGTATACATTTTATATAAAAAAAATATACGTATTTTATAAAACAATAAAATAATAAACCATATTTAGATAAAAGGCGAAATTCATTGTTTAGTTTTGGTCCATTTATAACTCAATAAGATAAATGTCCAAATCAATTTATAAAACAGTTGAATAAGACCCAATACAATTGTTAATTACAATCGACAATGTCCCAAGAAAGATTTAATGGATTGGCAATGATAACTACGTATTGTGAATGAACTACTAGAGAATATGAATTATGAAGATTTGATCAACAATTTTACTTCAAAGAATGCTAGAGAGTTTCACGGTTCATTTAGTTATGTGAAATACATTATTTTGCTACAATATTCTTGTTTTGTACTGTTTATTAACTTATTTAATCTCAGTTATCGTTGATTTTTTTTATAAAAAAAAGTTATATAGGGGCCCTTTTTTTTACTCGCACAGGGCACCCGAATCCTCGGAGACGGCCCTGATTGGAAGTTTCAAATTTCAATTTCGCATTCAATGTACTTAGAATTTAAATCCACATACATCCATTCCATTTCAAGAAAAGAAATCGTTTACATCCAAATTTCGTTTCCTAGAATTTAGAGTTCCCACCACACCACCATTCATCTATTATCAAATTTTAAGTCTTTTACCATAGGTGTTGTTTGCTCAATGAAAGAGGCTTTGCCTTAAATCTTAATAACACTATTATATATGGGGAAAATTACCAAAATAGGCAACTTTGACCCCTTTATTACCAAAATAAACATGATTCTGAAGGCAAATCCAGTGGCTAAGTTTTGGTCAACAAACTATCGGATTTTGACACATACCAATGCGCTGGCTAATTTAGCCAGCGCTTTTTTCAAAAAAGAACCAATTAACAGGTGACACATGTACTGTACTTTCATGTCCCCTTAACAGGAACATACTCTTTGCCTAACCAATCGTTTTTTGACACGTAACACCTCAATGTCTCTGACTAAATATTCATAATTACAGGATATTAGCCATTAGATTTAGCCGTTACTTTATTACCATGCGGTATTTAAAATTTAGCTCGCACTGGGTTTATTGGTTTATTTGATTTTGTTATGTTCAAGGTACTATGATACAACCCATGCCACTACTGGGCTAAGCAATTGGCCCAAGGTGACAATTATAAAGCCTGCCAAATTAATTATTGGACTAACCCAAGCTGCATTAATTTACTATTACGTCTTGTTGAATTGATCTTTTATCACATGTTTTAATAACTTTCATGTACTACAAAAGTACGGTAGTGGTGCAAGCATTTTCTCATTCAAAGTAAGGGACGTGGGTAGAAGTAGTCAAGTAGTTGCTTGTTATTTGCATATCTAATTCTTCGTAATTGCATTGAAGGAATTATTTAAAAAATTGACTCAAAAGACTCTTTTCTCTGTTATTTTTCTTTGGATTGTAGCCTACCAGGAATTGCTTTAATAATATTATCTTCCTTGACCATACAAAGAGCTGATAGAATTACTATTAATGCTCAGAGCTAGTTATGAGGACATCAAAGAGCCTGATTTTTTGAGAGGCTTCGTTTTAATAATCAATCAACTCATTAACCTATTTAAAACACTAATCTTTTACTCAACTTAACACAATATTACACAAAATTAACCTTCAAGGCTGAGACATCTAATACTCGACTTTCCAGATTTCACCGCTCTCGACTTCCGCTACCATATGTCGCTGCCTCATCCTGCCACCTACAATCAGCAACTATCACATGTTCTGCAGGTCGAGTGGCAAAATTCTTCTGGTATAGCGGCCCTCTATGTGGCCGAACCAATCATTCAATCAGTGATTAAAAAGATTTTGAAGCCGAATTTTAAAGTCATTCAGTTAAACCCATAGTAATTCATTTAAGTATATGTAAAACTTCATTTTATTACAATAGTTTTTTTTAATAACTTATTGTTAAACAATTATCATGGATTAATATTTTATATACAGGAGCTCATTTTTAGTAATTGCATTAGACACCCAAAATCTCGAAGACGACCTTATTAATGCTTATATAGATACTAATTAGATAGATTGCCTGGATGATCCCCGTTGCACCACAAGTTACTTATTTTTTCTTGATTCTAACCTCATCATGCAAGCAATTGAAATTTTAAGAAACATCAACACAACATTTCTTGGTTCAGTACCGAAGTTTCGCATCGTGCACTTGCAGTTGTCACACTACCCCTTACCAGTCCACCGATAGTATTGAAATAGATGGTGCAATGGTTGTAAATCTCGTGAATCACTTTAAGATTAAATTATATCATATCAGTACAACAAAATGAGTCTAATGCAACCTTTTTATTGATAAAATAATTGCATTAGCTGAAGTTGCATTATACTTAATGCAACTTTTTTCTCAATTACAACCTTTTTAAAATACAACCCATTAGAGAAAAACTTGTATTATGTATCAAAAGGTTATATGCAACGTCACCTAATGCAACATGTGTGTAAAAAAAAGTTGAAATAGACTTATTTGATATGATCCGTGCAAAGACTCTTGGAGTTCGTTATGTTCCAGCTATTGTTCAAAATTGCTGACATTCTCACAAAAGGCCTCCCGACCACTTGGTTTGCTACTCTTTGTTCCAAGCAACGCGTTGCTCCAAACGTCTAGCTTTTTATTATTATATTATTTTTAATTGGGTTTTAGAGCGCTCGGAGTGGACTTCGGGTATTCCCGAGGAAGTCACAGCCGATCGGGAACACCGTCCCCCTGGATCCGGGGTGGGGTGGGGTGTAGTGTACACTCCGGGCTTCACCGATTTGTAGGGAAGAAAATATGGGTGAGAATGGGGAAAATTGGGAATGTGGGAAGATGTGGGGAAAAGTTGGATGACACCGCGTAAAATGTGAAAATTAAGCCAACGTGACGCTGACATAGAATCGGGGAAGAGTGGGGAGATGTGGAACGAATCCCTCCCCTCTTATCATGGAAGGTTTTAAGGGGGCCAAAACGACCCTGTACCTAGAAGCTACAAATAATAAAATGGTTCAAATTATTTGGCATTAATACTTGTGTGGTTTGGCTTTGCTGGTTTAGGTATAAAAACGTTCGTTAAGGGGTAACTTTGTTAAAAGTGCTTATTAACTTATGACTTTTACAAAATGAGTTGTTTAAAAAGTATTTGGATTAGCTTTTGTGATTAGAAAAACAAATAAGCCAATAAGTTAAAGTATTTAGATTAGCTTATTCATGTAAAAGAGGTGGATTAAGCATAATTGTAATTTTTTTTTCTACAAAGTCAAAAGCAGTTTTAAAAATCCAAGATTTGTGACTTTTGTAAAATAGTTTATTACTCCTTATCAAAAAATCATTTTTAAAAGAGATTTTGTTCTGACAAACACTTAGCTAATAAGTCAATAAGTTGTTTCCTACCGCAATCCCAAACACGCTCTAAATTGGTGTAACCGTTACACAACATTTATTCCATTGAAAAGGATATAGATCGACGGGGAGCTACTCAACTCATGACCAATGTTTTTATAACGTAGAAGTTGTCTACATATGCAGTTTTGGATAGTTTTTTGTTTGAACCAGCGGTTACCATCGGTTTGGTGAACTGGTTGAACCAGACCGGGTGATCACAATGAATTTTAGATGTTGTTAATTCTTTCTTCACATATATCTTTTTTTTTTTTATAGTATTTCATCATCCACATATAGTTTAGTTATTTAAGAATTTATAATTTATTAAAATTGCAAAATCACATGAAAACGTATGGTATTTTCGTATTTAATTTGTACTACAATAGATATATAAATAAATAACTAAAACTTCAATAATATTAATTGGTTCTTTGATCTTGTTCAATTGATTCGACTAATCTGACTAATTGACTAGTTTGCTGTCAAGTTTGCCTCAGAAACCATTGCTCACGACCACAACAAATGCTTTCAAAATGTCTTTCTTTAACGCACTTTAGTTCACATTGACCGTCAATTTTTTTCCATAGTTTGAAATAATCATAGAAGAATAACATAAACCCACTACTTCATATGATCATATGGCATAATAACAAATGGTTTAAGCGAGAAAGGAGATTAGAGTGAATATGTTGTATTTTGAGTGCTTAACACACACAGCTTGAAAATTAATATAAGGATATTGGCCAACTAGCTCGTGTCATTGTCAAACTATAAATTGTCGATTCCAAGTTCCAACACGTACACAGGATGTTTAGAAATTATTAGAAGCTATAAAGTAAGCACCTTTTATAAAAACCATGTAGGTGTCATATATCTTGAATGACAACTAATCATTCAGGAAGGATGTTTGCAAATGGTCTGGCATTCCAACGTACAACAATCAGACACTCTCCAACCTCGATCTATTATTCAGTCCCCATGTAATATATCATGTCCCTTGCCTTTTTTATCTCTCTTTTGTATATATATACCTATCGAGTAATTAGCTTCAGAATTTGAGCAAGTATATATATATATAAGAACTAGCAATATTTTATTTTATAACAAAAGACATATCAAATAAAAATATGCAGACTAGCTTGTGTTTGGCTATATATATGTATGTATGTGTACATATAGTTTTTTTTTTTTTGGCTCAAGCTTGATAAAAGCTTAACTTGAATGAGTGAAATACGAGTTTGAGTTTGAACTTGGGTAACATTAAAAAGTACTTATATACCCTAAACAACTCTATCTATGATGAAAAGAAAAATAAAAACTAAATATTAGCGTATCAACTCCCACCCCGTCAATGTGTATACACGTACGTAATGGTAGATTATGGGTCCAAAAACGTGATTGGATTTGTGCCACTGATAATCTGATCAAAGATTTAAGCT
Source organism: Stevia rebaudiana (assembly GCA_009936405.2). Classification (NCBI taxonomy): domain Eukaryota; kingdom Viridiplantae; phylum Streptophyta; class Magnoliopsida; order Asterales; family Asteraceae; genus Stevia; species Stevia rebaudiana. The sequence goes on from WOUH02063670.1 coordinate 7,682, forward strand.
CATAACATTAATTGGTTTGATGTTTGAAACTTAATATGATAATATGAGAAGAAATAATTAAGATGAAGTGTAAGACATCCGAAACAAGCATTACCATGGCAAATTAAGAAATCTCTGGTATCTTTTAAGTTAATCTTATAACTTAGTTACCAACGACATAAAACCATTCATCTATACTTCAACATCTTGTGCTAGCTAGTCTATCCGTCGATCATTCTTAGGTACACATCCGAAATCCTAATGATGCTGCCATGTTGAAAAGCGATCTAACCGATAAAAAAACAAACCGTTGTGAGTTTTATGATCCGCTAGACCCACCCCTCAACATCTCCGCGCCTGCCTTCTCATAACTAGACCGCTCATATCGAGCGTAATCAAGTGGTCTAGAAGAACCAACACTTACACTTCTAAACGCCATCTTATCACTACTTTCCATAGGAAACACGATATGCGGGCTTGTTGGAAGACTCGTGGGAACTATGTTCATATAAAGCCGTTGCGCTTCATTTGGTAACCGTAGTGTGTACCTCTCAATATTCTCAACTGGTTGAACTAGAACCGAATGACCCGTTGAATGTGAACGGGGCACTCGACTACTAGTAGCAAGGATCTGTTTAGATTCTATTGGTAGTAGAAACTCTGTCGAGACACAATCTCTCTCCAAATCAACCGAATAATCCAACGGCTCATTGGGCCTTTGTACAAGATCAGCTCGACACACCGGGCATGTGACATGTGAAGCAAGCCATGTGTCAATACAATCCCGGTGGAACACATGGCTACATGTTGGTAGCAACCGTAGGGTTTCATGGTCTTGGAACTCGTTTAAGCAAACCGCACATTCTAGCACGGTTTGACCTATTTTGATCCCCTTGACACTTGAGTATAAAAAGCTAGCGAACGTGGCAATGACCGCGGGGTCGAGCCCATGAACTACCGATCTCATGGACCCTGGTTCGCTCCCGTGGGTGGTACTCGCGGCTAATCTGAGCTGTCGTTCGGTGAAGTGTCGGAAGTAGGTTGAAACTACACAAAGCATTAAGAATGCACTTAAGAGACACACGAGCACAATCGCCATTATTGGTTTGACCGTCGTACCACCAATGTTATCAGGAATCGATGCCATCGGGGTTGATGCGATTGCTTCTTTGGTGACGACGACGTAATTATTTGTTGAGAGTAACATTAAAACAGCAATATCGAGTTTAATTTTCGTTCGCAGAAATAAAGATATGCATGAAGGAAAATGATTTTATTCAAAATTTCGGTGAAGCTACTAGGTGAGCTAATCAGGATCATGCTAATCAATGGATTTAACTAATTAATTGGATTTAGGCAGCTTCAAAAATAAGCTACTCAAATGAGGCTATATTGCGCCTGCTTTGTGTTTAGACAACGCTAAAAGAAATGATGTCGTGTTTTGAGGAGATTTGATAATTTGATGGAAGGTTGGAACACGACGGATGGAAAAAACTAGCGACATTAATTTAAGATTATTATTTCGTTTATTACGAAGTCGAATGAGAATTTATGAATATACAAATATACAATTTGATTAGTTATGCCAGGATTAAGGACGGCATTTTGTTTCATGCTTTGTTTAAAGTTTAAAAGATGACATCCAAAATTCTTGTATATACTTCTGTGGCTGTTTTTGAGTGAGAAGTAGAACTGACCAATTTTTTTTTTATCTGATTACTATATAAAACACCTTTTATATTCCGAGTAGTATGTACTATATATGATACTAGAGTTAATCCCGTGTGTTTCACGGGGTTGGGTAAAAAAAAATGTATTTCTAATACATTATGTAAATAACTAAGCAAAGAGTTTTCATTTCAAACACTAAGAGACTATTTGGTAGACTCTTAATGGATTAAGAGACTATCTTTTAATGGTTTAGCCTTCTAACGGTTAAGAGGTAATCTTAAGTCTAAATGGTTAAGAACTAAACTACCTTCAATCCTATCTTCATATTACTTTTAGGAATTCATAATTGGCATGGTGTTCATTATTGTAAATAATGACTTCCTTGTTTTTATTAGTGATCATTATAGCCTTACATATTGAAAGATTTGGCATAAATGTTGAAATAAAATTTAGTAAAACTACCTAAATGTCAAAATTAAGAATGGATTTAAAGATCAGTATATATAATGCCTCTTTCGTGTATTTGATATTTAGAAATGGGCATTGCCAAATCAAATATTCAATAATACAAATCAAATATCCAATGCTACCATTGATTCCTTAAACGTAAATGACGTACCTAAAGATTATTGTGTACCAAATATGGTTTACCCGATCCAAACTCAACCAAGACGATTTTAAAATTAATAATATTGTAAAACAAAGCATTATGAGGATCAAATCACCAAAGAATGAAAAGACCCACACAAAATAATTAATACCCGAAAGACAATGATTTGAAACATAGCAAAGTCTGAGAAGAACTAAAGCTAAAACATGAATAAAAAAATAATACACGAACTACAAATCAAATCTAAATCAAATACACGAATCACATCATGCAATAGAGTACTCAATTCGATTTACTCCGATGTAGAAGACATCCCATTTCAAAAACATATCAAAACCCTCAAAATCGAAGGGTATTAAACACGGCCGGCCCATAGGGTGGGCGAAGTGGGCCGTCGCCCCGGGCCTAATATTTCGAGGGGCCCAAATTTTCAAAAAAAAAAAAAAACATTATAACAATTTCTTTTTTATTACAATAAAGATGCCATCATGTAGCATGGTGGTTAAGTCATTCCATACAAAAACAAAAGGTCACAAGTTCAAG
>WOUH02063681.1:0-10482 GCA_009936405.2 Stevia rebaudiana
ATATGGATCCTTTGATTCGGGTTAATCATAAAATGGTTTATGAACACTTAAAAACAAGTTTTAAAACTATATATATCTGCTGCGTTTTACATTTTAAATGGTTAAAATGGCTTTGATAAACTTGTTAAAACCTAACAATATATATTCTTGGGATTAATGGTTTGTTTCTCATTGGTCGGTTGTTTGGCCCGTTACTAGTTAATGACCGTGAGATCTTATCTTCTGCCATAATAAATCCAATGCGTTCGATCCGATCATCATCAATGTTAAAATGAACAGCTGTTGTGTGCAGACCTTTGACCATTGCTTTACAAGATAACAATATGGTCAAGATTCTACCAGGTAACAATGTCCTATCTTCCAAGCTAAATGATTCCACAAATGATTTGATATATTCCTCATCTGAATTGGGTGATGGTGGTTCCATCACATAGAGGTAAAAGAGTCTTTTGGTTTGGAATCGTATAGATCAACCGACCATATTTTTGCAGCTTCAGTGGAAGTGTTCTCGATGGTGATTGAGTTGAAGACTGTCTAACCAACAACCGAGAACTGTGGTTTCTTGTCAACCAAAGGAAATGGAACTGAAATGACAATTGGACCCTCACTCCCTTGATTGTAGTCATAGTTAGATGCATCGTTTGCAAAATCAATATTGCCGATATCACCAACGTTACTAATCACTGACCGTGTTTCATCGTTGTAGTTGATTGATCCCATTGAATAAAACAAGCTGCGTGTTCAGATTATAATATTAAACGATTAGTATCTACTCATTACCAACAAATGTATAATTCTTGGAGTTAACAGCTTATGAGATACTGAATATTCTGTGAATTCAATAAAGGAGCCAAGTTCAAATTTTTAGAAACACTCAAAAACAATTAGTAAATGTTAGAATGATGACTTTTCTTCATAAGCAGATCATATCAATTTGAGCGTGGATTGAGAAAACATATTGCAAAAGCCTAGTCATCTTAATCAAGTAGATAGTAAAGAGGTTTCTTAGCTACTAATTACGCACATGTTCTTATAACAATAATGAAACTATGTGGTTATTGTCAACTAGGAACCAGTAGCACAAGCAAAACGGATAAATATAGATTCCACAACCACCATTGTTTCACAATTTGGGTTTAGCAGTCAACTGTTTCTTAATGCAGAGTAAGAAACACATTTTCAGTGCCACGATCAACAAAGTTCACCATTAACGATACAGTATTTAAGAAAACTAGAAGTGCAAATAATAAGTATGGCCATTGATAATCTGGCCGGATTCACTGGAAGGTTCATGACTAGATAGATGGCATGCAGATTAAGATCTTTAATTTCATGATTAATATAAAAAAAATCCGATTAGATACGTATCGACTCCAAATGAACTAAACCTCAAAATACGGTATTCGAAAACAAAATTGAACTGTAAACTCATTATTCCACTCATTTTATGGATACATGCATACTTTTGCGAGACAAAGTATGCTCATCATCGACGACAAAAACCCTAAATACCGAATGAAAATTGAGATAACCTTTTGAGAATGCGTAAATCAAAATCTTCTTTTGCTAGATCGATCACACTTTTTCTTGCTTTATCGTTTACTCAATCATCTATGATTTTGAAACCACACACTGAAATGACATGATTTTGTAAACGAAAAGCAAACTTGATGATTAGGGTTGTTCACTGTGAGGGGAGGAGGTGGTGTGGGATCAAATGGGAAGAGGTTTCAAAACATATATAACTAGCTTATTGAACTGTGTAATATAACTAGTTTATTGAACTCTTTATTACACCGACGTAGGTCTACACGGTTCGATTCGATTCGGTTCGGTTTTTTCTAAAATAAAAAATGTAACCAAAAACCAAATTTGGTTTTTGGTTTTCGGTTTTTCATAATTGCTCGGTTTTGATTCTTTGGTTTTCGGTTTTTCATAATCACTCAGTTTCGATTCTGTGGTTTTCGGTTTTTGATTTTTTCGTTTTTTTATGTCACACCCTGCCGGTGGCGGAAACACCGGCGTGACCCAATTGTTCATCACACGTGCCACTAATTATTATAATATTTATTACATGCAACGATATTATTTTATTGAATCAAACAACACAATACATTGTTCAAGGATTGAATAACAAACAATAGAGTATAACGTTGTATTAATTTATCTAGTCTAAGTCCATGAATCCTAGATTGTCATCCAAACAACATCACCATTTTAGTCATCAGTAGTGTCATATACTTAGCAAATCCTGCATAACTAAACACTTAAACATAAGACATATGTATATATCAATTTATTGTCTCATAATTAAACCGATTTAAGGTTTAGGAATTTTGACCATTATGTGTCATCTGTATTGAGCCTGTCAATACACCTATATATATTATGGATTTGATCTTTTATCAAAAAGTCAGCAATCATAAATCTGTATGAACTTTGCCATCATTAAATGGACTTAATGAATATGAAGCTTGCAGTAGGACTTGTTAATTGTGGGCAAGTCACCATCTCTTAGAGGAAACCTAACAATCTCCCCCTGAGATGATGCTTCCTACAATTAACCACCATGATCCCTAGTTACCTCTTGTAGCCTTTGAATCAGTATATATACAGTCACCTAATCAGCACTCTCATCCAAAATCATCAGCATCCAACCTTTTTCATGCATCCTCCTCTTTGACTTGATTAATGTTGAAGGATAATACCAAATGGCGAATAATACCTCCAAACTGATCCGTTGGTGCTCTCAAATCTTCTCTCATATAAAAGATTGGCATTTGATTCAATTGAGACAAAGATTTGCAGTCTAAGTCTGAAAAGTCTTTTTTATCTGTGAATAAGTAACTCTTGTCAGCACACTCTACAATCAAGTTTCCATCATTGTTGATGAATACTCTTTGTATCTTTCTCAAAGTTTTCACTTTTCACTCATATCTTTTCAAGCCATCTTAAGCAAATTGATCTCCAAATCCTTTCTTAACCTTCTGATCAATCCCAGGAATTGAGTCAGATTGAGCTTACCAAATCTGGATTTCGGTTTATCAATTATAAGATTGTCAAGATAAGTGAGATATGAACTTTCAAGCAGCCTTGTTTCAGTATAAGCATATAGTGTTATATCTGTTGCATTAAACATTGGGTCCCTTCTCAAGATTACCAATTCCCAAGAGTTTTCATCATAGAACCATCGAGTGATTGGATAGTCCTTCATGTTTCCAACTATCTTCTTTCTTTTTACTTCTGGAGGTTTAAGTTTATGGTTCTTTGCATCTCATTTCTTCTCAAATTTTTTCATTTCTTTGAAGATGGAGTCTCTATCCAATATTCCATCTTGGGATGTAAACATTCTGATCACTCTTCTTAGGATTTCTTGAAATGCAGCAGGCTTTGCATGATTGCTTTGATTAACTAACCATAATTCTGATAAGTCAATCAATTCACGATCAGTTAAGTTGAAAATCCAGAATATACAGCAAAGTATTGAACTGCTCCAGTATCTCTTCTAACCAGATACGCATCCCAACTAAAGTCATATTTCCATCCTATGATTTTGGCTCTTTGAGAAATAAGATTCACATCTTGAACATTTAAGGTTTCTTTGAATGTCATTGCCGTGTTTTGCATGTATTGAGAAGATTGAAAAGATTGTCTGGGAGCAGATTGCTTTGAGAAGGATGATTGAGCTTGAGTTACTGACAGAGATTGTGGAATAAGTGATTTTGGTTTTGTGAAGCTTGGACTGGTGGAGGCAATTTTGCTTATGACTGGCATTTTGGATTTATCAAGATTTGTTGTTTTTCTAGCCTTTTCATCTGCAACAAGAATGTCAAGAACTCTCTTTATTAATGTTTGCCTTTTCATTTTAGAGTAGCTTCTTGAAGGAACACCTCTATCATGCATAAAGTTTCTTAAGGCTTGATCATTCATTGTGTTTGGATCAGGTTTTATCAATTTCTTTGCCAATTCTGCATCAGCAAGTTCTTGTTCTTTTCTCTCTTTCTCTTTTTCTTCTCTTTCTTTTCTTTCTATTTCAGTTTCAGTTTAAGGATCCAAAAGAGTGTTGATTTTACTTATTTCAAATGACAGTTGCTCAAACGACATTCTGCTTACTGTTTCAAAGTCAAAATTACCATATTCTACAAGTTGCAGCATCAATGACATGTGTTTGTCAGCCACAGCATTGGCAGAGAATTGGTTTGCAAAATCAGCATTAAAGCTAACTTGTGGCTCCTCTGTTTGTAAACCGGTTTGAATGACAGATGTTTTAGCTTGAGAACTGCTTCACTCATGAATTTCTTTTTCAAATTGTTCATTTAGAGCTAACTCAGCATCTGTCAAATCACCTAACAATGCACTTACATCTTTTACTTGTTTCTTGTCAAATTTATCTTTTGATTTTGAGGACTCAGGCACCACAGTTCTGCCTTTGGCTTTTTCTTGCCTTTTTCTCAGGGCTTTCAACTGTTGTTTAATGAAATTTCTGTCAATATCCGTTCCGGGAATACCTCTTATGAGATCCTCAAATGTTGGGAGTTCAACATTTAAAATATCTTCATTTGCGCTGACAAGTATGTCATTGAACCCATATCTTTCAAAAATTGGAGCTCTTTATGTTGGATGTAGTTCATGACCTGTGGTGGTGGTAGTAACCTCAACTTCTTGTTGTTCAACTGCTGATGTTTCTTCTTTAGTGGATGGAGATTTTGGCTTCTCAGGGGATTTTGATTTTTCTGGAGAGGAAGGTTTGAATTTCTTTTTAGTTTTACCCGGTGGATCAAACAAAGCCTTCCTTTTCTCCCCCTTGGAGGGAGCATCATCTCCATTAGAACTACTACTGTCATCATCACTACTATCATTCTCATTAATTTTACCAGTTCTGATTTTCAGAATTTTATCTAATTGTGCTTTCAAATCTGAAATCTCAGCTTCATATTTTTCAATTCTTTCCTCAAGAATTGTAATCTCCCCTTCTCTTTCCTCAGCTTCTTTTTCTAACTCCTTGATTGTTTCTTCTAATGATTCAATGGAGTTCTCAGATTTCTTTGAACTGGAAATGATAGCATTTTATCTTTTTATTTCGTTTGCAGCATCTTGCAAAGTTTTGGCTTTGCTATCATTTTCTTGTTGCAATTTATCAAATTTTCTTTGCAAAGATTTCAGTTTACTATTGCTTGCTTTTGCTTCAATAGTGACTTTTTCAAGCTCTTTTTCTTTATCACTTCTTTCCTTTTTCAATTGTTCATTGAGAGTAGTGATTTTGTTAGATATGGTTTGAAGAGATTCTTGCAAAGAAGCAATTTGATTTTCCTTAGAAATAATTGTAACTTTCATTTCAGCAATAATTTCCTTTTGAACATTGTTGCTTTTATCACCACTAGCGGCTAATTGAGCCTTTAAATTTTTGAATGATCACCCCTTTTATCTTGTGCTTCTTGGGCATTTTTCATTTCTCTTTTGGCGACTGCTACTTGCTCTCTCAATTCATTTATACGTTCTACATGTGCTTCTCTGTCATCGATCATCATTCTAAGTCTTTGTTGACAGTGAGCTAATTGGGCTTTTAGCCTTTCAATCTCTTCAGCTTGAGAGTTTAAGTCATTGGTGAATTTTGCCACAAATTCATTACATCTCTGAACATGAGATGCAACAGCATTGAGCTCGTGAACTTGTTCAGTAAGACCAGCCACATGGGCATTTTGAATCTCAATATACTCAGATTGAATGGCAATGTGATCATCCTTTTGTGCAAGCTCATTCATTAAACTGGTAATTTCCAAACTCTGTTCTTCTATAGTCGATTGAAAGTTTTGATTTTCCATTTGATGCATTTCATTCACTTCAGATGCCTCAATTATTAATTGATCAATTTGTCTATCTTTGGTTTTAATTTGAGCAGCCATGAAGCTTAACAGAGATGGAACAATTCTTGTTGCAGAGGAGAGATTTCTATATTTGGATTTTTGTTGTTGTTGGAGTTGCAGTGATTCATGAGATAAAGACTGTTGTTGTTGCTGCTGTGAAGATGTGTGAGAAATATTGATTTCCTGTGTTACAGATAGATTTAATTCTTCTGTATCTGAGAGAACTAGTTCCTCAGTCACCTGCAGTTGTGACATTGCATCATCATTTAAATTCTGGTCTTCAACATCTACAGGAGCAGTAGAAGTTGACAGAATTTCTGTTGCTGAATGGATTGGAGAGAGATTGGGAGCAAGATCAAGATTTTCCTCAAACTCTTGACCATCAGGCCCTGCCTGTAAATTAGTTGAACCCTGATGAGATGGTGTGTGGTGTGGTGGTGAGAAGGCTTGTTCATTAATTTGACCACCATCATCTCCTTCATCATTATTGCTGCTAGAAATATCAACATCAGAATCAATGTGATCTGATGATGATATACTAGGTTCACCATTATCATCACTGCTTTCATATACATCATTATTATCTTCATTTTGTTGATTGTTTTCATCACCTCCAACTATCACTTGACAGATTATCATCTGAGTCAATGTGATCATCTGAAGGTAAACTTGATTCATTACTATCATTGTTTTCAGAATCACTGTCATTTCCACCTTCTTCATTTTCATTATTCTCATTGTCATTTTCATCATTATCACTATCATCTCCTTCACTTTCATTTCCACTATCATCTTCATCATTGTCATCATCCTCGTTGTCACCATCATTATTACCATCTTCCTCATTTTCATCATCATTTACTCCTTGTTTTCTCATAGGGCATCTTGTAATTCAAAGAACATTTGAGGAAATCTACATCTTCACCATCAAAATTTCCTCTGTTCATTAGTGATAATACTCCATGATCTTGATGAATTAGATTGTGAATGATTTCACCATATGGTTGGATGTTTGGAAGCAGATGGTTGATGATCAATTGCAGGAATCTGGGGTACATAAAAAATTTTGCATTGCCTGCAGAGATGTTGGCAATCATCCCATTGAAAATAGTTCGAGAGAAGTTGAATGGAGCAGATAATAGTACACACATCATCATTGTAGATTGCCCTAAAACCACCCAGACCTTCTCTTTGTCAAGAAATGTTGCAAGATGTGTGCCAAGAGTTTCCATTTTGGACCCATCTTTCCTTTTAAAATTTTTCTTCTAGGCATTCCACCATTATAACCAAGAAAATTCTCATAATATCCCAAGATTTCATCTTCTGGTAATTCTATCACACCATCTTGATCATTACCAAACTGCAGCACTTCTCTAATAACCTGCTCTGAAATAACCAATTCTTGTCCACCAACAGTTACTGTTATGGTTTGTTGTTCATCATGGACTGTTTCTACTGCAGATACCCAAAATTCATTCAACATTTGTCTATACAAAACTGGTCTTGCAGTTAAGGCATGCACGAGATTAGTTCTATTGATGAAATGAAGCATTTCCCAGAAGCCATGGGCTCTTGGGTGTGCTTCATTCAGAAAGGCACAAAAATGTGCTCTCTTGACTGTGGGAGCAAAGCCATATCTGCACAGAAGCAATAAATAAGTTTAGTTAAAATGAAAGTTTGACTTTTAATAGTCAAAAATTTGTCAAAGTGTTCTAAAGTTAACGGATTTAAGTTGTATTTCAGGTTTTTAGATGTATTTATCGTATTGGGTTCTCTAAAATTACTTTTTGGTACTGTCGTAACGATTTTCAGTTAGGGTTACCGTCAGATTATAGATTTAAGCAAGATTAAGTTGATTAAGCTTGTTATTAACCTTTAAGATCAGATTATTAAGAGGTTTGATGCTTAAAGATGAAGAAATTTTTGTGATTTGAAGCTATCGGGTGACGATTTCTGTAGATCTAGGGTTCGGACGAGAGAATTTCGCGTGAGAGCAGATGCTTGAAGCTGATAAGTTATGGATAATGATTTTAAATCCCTTTTATAGGTTTTCTTTTGAGTACGAGGATCAAAGGTGAAACATTTAATGAAAATATCTGTCTGTCACATGATTTCATTTAAATCCCACGTGCTCCCTCTTAACGGGTGTTTTCACTCAAAATTTTGCTAAGTGTGAAAATTTTACTCATCAGCAGTGATGAAATACACTGTCAGCATTGATGATTTAAACTGTCAGCATCACAAACTTACTTATGCCTTTCAGCATCAGCAGAGGTGACTTGGTTAATTTGTTTTGTAATTTTGACTCATGATCACCAGTGATCATTTACTCCGGAATTAAAAACTACTTAACCAATATTTGAGAATTTTCTTTCTTGAGGGTCAGCATTGATTAATGGTTTAGGCAACATACTACTTGATCAGTTGTGCATCAGCAATAGTATTTACTTGATCAATTTGTCAGGTAGTTATGCTACTTAATCAATACTAAGGAATCAGCACTAGAATTTACTTGTCAGCAGATAAGAAATGTTAAGAAGATGATGATTTACCTATTATCAGGATAATACGATTTACCATTCAACAGTGGAGATTGATTTACCTTTCAGCAGTGGAATTTGATGATAAGAGATATCTCATCAGCATTACTGATTTACCTATCAGCAGTACATATTACTTGTAAAAACAAACTTAGGAGTTTCTTCGTCTGTAGAGATGATTTTGTGTTAGCATTGCAAACTTTCTTTTCAGAATTACTACATTTCATGTCAGCATTGCAGAATACTTTGAAATAAATAATGAAATGAAGTATTTTATCAATTGTTTTAGCTGTTTTGAATTTTACCTTTAAAAAAAATACTCCATTTGTGATTGCAGTTAATTTTCAAAATCCAATTTATTTTAAACAAGAATGTTTAAACAAAATCTTTTTGTACTTTTCTAGTTTAATTTTCTATTGTTTTTGGTATGATTATAAATTTTGAGGAATCACAGTGCTAATTAGAATTTAACAAAAACGGAGCATACTTAATATATACAAGTTTTAAATCTGATATAAGTGTGACTCTTAAAATCATATCAATTCTAGAATTTTCAACATCTGTCCTAAAAGGATTTTTGAAATATTTTGAAAGATCAAACAATGGTATTGTTTATCCACTTAAACCCTACTGAATTTGTTCATAAACTGGATTATGAGAGATTGTTCTTTGCTGTACCATTTAGATGTAACTTGGCAGTTATCACAAACATAAAAAGGCACTATTTGAAGTTGAATTGTAGAATATTTTAAGGATTTATATAATCTCCACTTGTTTACCATTATATAAGTAGATATTAACTATAATATTGTTTTCTTTTTCTTTTCATCATTGACAAAGCACTGTGTTCTGTGAACACTTATTTGGTTGAAGTGTGCTGTCAAATCATAAATAATTTTTACATGTTTTTGTTCTTTTGAGACATATCATTATTCAGACTGCTGTGTATAAATACACTTATTTGGTTGATTTGCAGCTGATAATGCACTCTTTTATTTTAGTATATATATATATCTACTTTTTATGATGGGAAATAGTCATAAATTCAACTTTCACTTCTTATATTCCAAATCAAAAAGATTTAATACCTTATCATGAGATAGATAACTTACCTCACATATTATCTTTTAATTTTGTTTCTTATTTTCCATAATTGATCAAATGACAGCTGAGCCTACCAAAGCTTTGAGGATTTCAATATCATTTCCTTTTGTCTTTTTAATCTCGATATATTATATTCAATCATAGATTCCTATCATTTTTCAAGAAGTCAACATCAGATAGCTAGATAGATAGATATATACATCACTTAAAACTACATATTTTTGACTTTTAACTTAATTTTCTTTTGTTTTTGTATTTTTCTTAAGATATTTTAACACTGTGACTCAACAAAAATTTAATCATTTTCATATTTCATCATGCCTAAACTTTTTACCATAAATTCAAATCTTTTTGGGTCTAATGCTTTGGTAAATAAGTCTGCAAGTTGAAATTCTGTATTAATGTATTTTAATTCAATCAATCCTTTTTTCTGAGTTATCTCTAAGGAAATGATATCTTATTTCTATGTGCTTTGTTTTTTTGGTGTTGAACTGGATTTTTAGTTTTGAAACTTGGAGCTTTATTATCTATTTTTATTGGAGTTTTTAGAAAGTTAAAACTAAAATCAAGCATTTGGTTTTGAATCCAAAGTACTTGAGAGCAACACTGTGAAGCGGCTATGTATTCAGCTTCAGCAGTTGATATTGACACATTTATTTGCTTTTTACACTGCTAAGATACCAGCTTGTTACCAAGATATTGACAACCTCCTGAAGTTGATTTTCTATCCCAATTATGTCCCCCAGAATCACTGTAAGTGTAGGCAGTTAAATAAAAATACTCATCTTTTGGATACATTAATCCAAGATCAGGTTTTCCTTTTTAGTATCTAAAAATTCTTTTGACAGCAATTTCGTGGGATTCCTTGGGATCAGCTTGGTATCTTTCAGAAACACACACACTATACATGATATCAGGCCTACTTGTAGTGAGATTCATGAGAGAACCAATTATTGATCTGTAGTAAGTTTGAT
>WOUH02063722.1:0-10479 GCA_009936405.2 Stevia rebaudiana
TTGACAAACACTTTTCCTCACTTAACTAATTTGGAATAACTAAAATTGACACTTGTTAATTTTTGACCAAAACAATAGCTTGATAGAGAATTGATAAGCTTTCTTTTCCAAATCATACTCATTTCTTTGTTCATCAAATAATCTCACTATCTTGAATGGAATTCCCAATCCCTCTTCAATTGGCCTATTATATCCACTCTCGATCTTTATCCACATGTTGGTATCTACCCCATTGATGCGTGTGTAATCCTCGAGGCTCGTCAAACAAGGGGCTTTATTCAAGTTCCTTGTCCCGTTATTATTCAGAAGGATGTTTTGGATGTTTTTGTTGGCAACACAAGCCCAAATATTATCCGACATGATGAAATTTGAGATTTTGATCCAACACTTAAATAAAATTTGATTTTGACTAACGTAACACGAATGAGATGATACGAATGGACCATGTATACGAATGAAACAAGAGTACGAATGAGAGTTAACGAATAAACGACGTGTGACGAATGGAAGATTTATACGAATGAGAGTGTATCATTATGGAACATGAATGAGAGTGTATCACGAATGAGTATGGAAGACAAATGAGTGACCTATACTAATGGACTTCTAACGAACAAATCGTGTATATCAAATGAAAGGTTTAACGAATCAGCACATATGACACGAATGAGTGTTCATTCGTGTAGGTGAATAATATGAATGGTTCATTTGTGTGACATGAAATAGCGAATCAGTTGTTCTCGTTCAGCAAGTTACACGAATGGACAGTTCAAGCTAGTGACTCTGATCTGATCTAATTTTATGAATTTGACAATTTGCTGATAAATCTTATATCAGTTTGTTCGAAAATCACTAAGGAACTATCTTAACAAAACATATTTTCAATAACAATCTCTTAAAACCTAAGATAATGAAAATCATCATAAACATGAACTAGTGGGTTTTGGAAGAAACAATTATGAGAATCAATGAAACTATGAATCTGATGCAAACTCTAACATCAATATGTTCCTAACATGATTTCCAAGCTTCATATTGAATCAAATCAACATAAATCTAAGAATAATATCTTATTTGATCAAAACTAAGTAAAAAATTGTGTATGAACATCCATGAAGGTTTGACTCTTGAAAATAAAAAAAAACTATCAAATTGACATTGAAAAATTACTAGAAATCTTTCAAAATATGTAGAAATCAGAACCAATGCTCGGATACCACTTGTTAGGATCGATTTTCATTCAACATAGATAGATTTCAAAGTTTGACTTTCTACTCGAATTGTTTAAAAGGCGGAATCAGTTAAACAAAAATTGAAGATGAGCTAGAATTAATGAATAACAATCAACAATCAGATCAGATCAACACAATGATTTTCACAAGAGTCAGATTCACTCACCAAAACTTAGTCGCATTGAACAACTAAATAACTATTTATACAATCTGGCATTTCGCCCCATGTGTGTGATATGAATGACTCACTCGTATCACTATACGAATGGCTCATTCGTATACCTCAGACACGAATGACATAATTAGTTTCAATTTCAATCCCTATACTATACAAAATTACCAAAATGACTAAACTATTATAGCTATGTACATAAACATGTAGCAACAATCTTCAACCTAGAGGGTGTGGGTGAGTGGAAGCCTATTCATTGGGGCTTAATTTGTATATGTGGTGTAATAGTTGTACATATTACGTATTTTTATATAAGTTTTATAATTTTGTGTGTAATTAGTTATAAATGATTCCTTAAATTGTGGTTAGTTAATTAACAAGGATAAATGACATTTGTCCAAAATGGTATCATGTGTACTTTTCAAATAGGAGGTCACATGTTGTAGCCTCACTCAAAGCATAAAAAAAGTTCTTAGTGACTTAAGGGTTTTTCCCACAAAGTGAGTTTTCTCCTGATTTGTGGGACGAGATCCCGACGCTTTCAGTGATTCGATAAGTAGAAGAATGATTTGTTCTTTATGTTGAGACCGTGTGATCATGTTATTCACTGTAAAAAAAACTAACAAGGTGCGCAATTATTCTGCCCACGCTTATAAGTTATATCCCTTGACCATCAGGACAAGTGTCGTATATTATGGTGGCTTAGTTGACTTGTCACGATAATACCATGTTTTACTATTAAATTACTTGATTTTATGTACGTGTGTACATAAATGTTGAGTTAGCAACAAGATTATTGTGCGTTTTCTTATTATTGCCGGAAGAAAACCATTAACTTGCGTGAAGTATTTGAGGGTATATGTGTTGTATCCACCAACGGGCATTTGTTCCAAATCTACTTTGAGTATTTTTTAAATAGGAGGTCTCAGGTTGGATCGAGTCTTACTCAGAGCACAAAAAAAGCTCTTGAGTTAGGAATTTTCCCACAAAGTGAATTTACTACTAGATTGATGGGCCATGATCGTCACGCTTTCAGCGATTTACTGGATGAAAGACTGATCTGTTTATAATTGTGACACCGGGTGGCCGTGCTATTAGGTGTTAAAAAAAAATATACTCTTTATATGTTGAAGCAAGCGTGCGTGAAGTCTTTATCGAGACCCTAACATTGACACGCCATTACTGTATTTCTTTAGTGTCTTAATTCCTCCTATTTTAATTTATTCACCTGCATGATGAAAACAACAGAGTAATAAAAAAATAAATAATATATCTGTGATATATAACTTTTACTTAATTAATATTTCAGGTGTACCAATCATTGATTAATAATATCGTTTATGTGTTTTTTTTTTTTTCATTTCACAATGTTTACAGAATACAACATCCACGAATGTTAGACCAGACAATTTTTTTTACTATAATAAAGTATATACACTTTTTAAGATAAACGAACAATAAACTTTCCCGTCAGTACTTTTTGAATAGACAAATGCATCGAAATATTCAGTAATCTCGTAAGAATTAATACATATGCATGATCAATGGCATGTTTGACGATTCCACCAGTACTTCCAACTAGCACCATTGTCACAGCAACCGAAATTAATCTTCATTAGCAGTTTAGCACAATCTACTTCCAACTAGCACCATTGTCGCATCCTGCCTCTATCTCCTTGAAAATCCATCGAAATCTTTCACGATCTAAACCCATGAAAATCCAAATCCATGAAATTGACATTTCACCATAAAACTATAAGCATACGAAACCAAAATTTTACTTGGATAGCGAGTCAAGAGATGTAATCGGTTCACAAGGTCTAAGATCCTTCGTGATTTTTTATTCTTCATGAGTTTGGTTGTTCGTCAATGGCACCATACAATCAAATAACATTCTCCCAGTCAGGGGAGGAGCTTAGTGAGGGCCTGGGGTGGCCTCGGCCCCCGTCGTTTTTTTGTCCGTAGTGTAAAATATTAGATTTTAGTCCGAAATCTTTTACGTATATAGCTCGGCCTCCCTTTATTTTTCCCAAAAAATTTCCGGCCCCCTAAACAGTTACGTTCAAGCTCCACCACTGCTCCCAGTCATTTCTCTATCTTTTTCGTGCTAATGTTGGTTAACAGATGTGGCATCGATGGTGGCTGAAGATGGTGGTAGTGTGGTGGTCGGAGACAGTGGAACATTGGTTGGAGACGGTGGGGGTTTAGGTTTTTGGGGGTGAGGTTAGGTTTTTTAATGGTGGAGGTGATCGTTTTGGGCTTTTGGGGATTGGTTGGGGGGTTTTAGCTTTTTTTTTGTGGGTGACTGAGGTTCTTGCGGCCGGAAAGGCTTCGACGAGACGGCTCCAACGTCATTAGAATTATCTTAATGAGGATCCGTTTGATACATTTCTCACACCTTCTTAGTATATATGACGCATTTTTAGCATAACCTCACCCTATATCAGTTGTTTAACTTATTTATAGTTTTACCTTATCCAATTAGAACATTTAATAAAAGTGCTAAACATATATAACTTCATCAAACTAACAACTTGAATAATTTGCTAAAGTTAATTAACGTAAAGGTTAACATATATATACAAAGAAAAAGGTATACGTAGGCTCGAGATATTTATGTTTACAAATTTAGTAATATAAATATTTTCATTATTTTATTTTGTCTTAACTAACATGCATATCTAGAAACATCATATCGTTTAAAAAAATACTCTACATAGAAAACAACAAATATTATTTATGTTAAAAAAATCAAACATGATATTCTATATGTTTTATTCATTTTGGAACTAAAATCCGAATAGAATGATTCTTTTGTTTCCGACTTAAACAGGAATGTTCATGGGAACCATAAAAAAACGAGATTTCTGCCATGTGTCATTAGTTTGTTATAGCTTTCCCGCCTTTTTCTTTCATGCGCCGGGTCGGTTTATTTTGGGGTTTCCCGGGTGGGTTTTATCCGTTTCACTTACTATCCTCTATAAGTCCCCCAGTCCGGTATGTTTGAGGTTTATTGAAAGCATATCGGACTCTCGTGATTTTATTTCATGCTTTTTTGATTTATACTTTGGGCGGGAACGGCGTGTCTCGATTCTATTTTTATTTTTCTCTCTCTTCCGTTGCGGCCTTTTATTGGATCATTTGTTGCGACGCGATTCGTGATATGATGTTTGCTTTTTCAAGCGCCCACTTGTTGCCGTTTTCAGGGTTTATATAAACCCTTCGGTATCCTTTGCTTCTGCTATCTTCTATTCTGCTTTGTTCATCCTTCCTTATTAGCTCTCTATTCCTTGTATATCCTGTGTTGTTTGCCACTTTGATTTAAGATCATGTCTAAAGTTAGCAAAGCTGGGAGAGCCGTACGGAGTTCTGAATCAGATGCCGCCGATATCGGTGATGTTACAGTTGGCTGGAGTCGATCGGAGTTTGAGAAGCTAGTCCGAACTTATGGTTTTCAGCGGGAGTGGGGGGCCGCCTTCCCGAGTGAAGGTGACACGGCGCTGGATAATCCTCCCGGAATGATGACCGTTTACGCTGATTTCTTTTTGCACGCCAATTTCCGCCTTCCGATGACCAAATTCTGTTACAATGTCTTGAATCATTATAACATTCATCTTTCCCAAGTGCATCCGCTTGGTATGTGTCGGATTACTCTGTACGAGTTCCACTGTCGCAGCTTGCGTTTAACGCCTTCGCTTACCCTGTTTCGTGCTTTCTATGAGATTACTTTCAAGGGTAACTGGTATTCTTTCCGGAAGAGGTATGGGGTAAAACCACACGCTGGTAAACTGCCTGATAGCTTGAAAGGATGGAAAAAGAAGTTTTTCTATATTAAATCGGCGGTAGTGCCTTTGGAGATGCATTACCGTGCTCCCCACGAAACCATTACTGATGTTCCTTCGGATGCAGGGTACGAGAAAGACCCTTTGTTTCTTCGGTTGACTTCTGAACCGGCTCCCTTCAGGGAACTTCATGAGACCGTTTTAGTGGGTGTTGGTATGAGCCGCAACTGGGCCGATGCGGATCGTATACCTATCTTTCAGTTAAATAACAGAGGTATGCGTAAGTCCGTGCCTTTGTTTATTGGTTGTTCTATATTACGGTCTTTTAATTTTATCATTTTTTGTGATTTGCAGTTATGGGATCCCTCTTCTCTTGTCTGTTCACGGATAGGGTTCCTCTAGGAGTACCAGGAAGTTTACCATGGAAGGCAGGTGACCCTTTGATTCTTGAGCGAACTGTGTCAAATTTTATGGTGCCTGGGGAAGCGGCACTTGTTGCTGATGTTAGTGAGAAGAGGGGGAAACAGGTGGCAGCGGCTGTTAAAGTTAAATTGGAGAAGGAGAAGATGAAGGAGGCCGGGGGTGTTGCTGATCGTTTCGTATCTGTTGAGACGGGTGATTCTGATGTTGAGGTTTTGGAGGTAGAAACAGAGTCGTTGAGGACCCGTGTATCAAAGAGAACGGCTATTTCTGAGCCTGCTCATCCGAAGATCCTTCCTGATAAGCCTGTGTTGAGTGTTGAAATTGCGGAGAAGGTTGTTGATGTTTCCTAAAGGTTGGAGATAACCCGGATCTGGGTCGGGCTGTGGTTCCAGTCGTGTCACCAGTACGTCGAAAGCGGAAGCTTAGCGATCGCGTGACGGGTTCGATGTGGGTTCTTCGTTTAAGGCTCCTGCCGGTAATTATTTGTTTGTCGTGTTCTTCTATTTGTTTTTGTTGTCTTCTGAAGTGATTGTTTCTTGTTTTGTGCAGCGAAAGCTCCCAAGGTTACTCCTCCTGGTGATGGTGACGATAAGAACGTTGAGGAGGACCTGACTGTAGCTATGAGAGAGAAAAGCCATGTGATCGAAATTGCTAATGTGGTGAGTGTGAGTGCTCCGGTGGTCGAGGGGGCGAGTGTTGCTGTTCCTGAAGTTGTGGTGGGTAGTGGTGAAAAAGGTAGTGGTGAGGGTATAGATACTGGTAATGGCGGTGATGGTGGTACTGGTGATGGTGACGGTGGTGGTGGTGATAGTGGTATTGGTGATGGTAGCGGTGGTGGTGGTGATGGTAAGGGCAAACGGAAAGTTGTACAGAAGGATTACGGTGGTGAGCCTGCTTCCAATTTTTTTAAACCGAAGTGGACCCTTACCCCGCAGTCTCATTTGGTAGACCCGGCCGTGTGCCGTGAGTTTTTCCGCTATGCTATCCCCGATGCGGAGTATGATTATCAGCGGAGATTGAGTCATATTGACCAATCAGATATGTTCGTCGCGAACCTTGCTGCTGTGTTTACTGGACTCCCGGTCGTGATGCGTGAATGGGATAAGCAACACGTGGAGCTGTCAGAGTCTGCGGCTCGGGAGCAAGCTTTGAAACGGCGGATAGCAGAGCTGGAGAAGGCGAACGTTTCGTTGGTGAATAAGGTCACTTCGGCGGTGAATGCCCGTGTTGTTTCCCGAAAGGAGTTTGATGAGGCGTATAAGAGGACCAATCTTTTGCTGGAATCTCGTGCGAACGTGATTAACGACCTTAAACACCAATTAGAGGTGTCGGAGCAGAGAAATGTCTCCCTGGTAGGTCAGTTGAAGGTGTTGGAGACAGCCCGTGGAGTTTTGGAGAGTGATTTGGCTGAATCCCGTTCGGTGCAGGTATGTATTTTGTTTGTGCTTCGAACTTGTCTTTCTTTTGTTGAAACCTGTTTGTAACTTTGTTATTGTTTCTTTTAGGGTCGCCTGGAAAGTGAGAAGGTTGTTTTGCAAGGTCAGGTGGAGGAGTCGAAGAAAGGGGAGATGGCGTTGCTTGATCAAGTGAAAAGGTTGGAGGGTGAGAAGGCGGTTTTGCATGAGAAAGCTGTTGGTTTGGAGAGTCAGCTGTCCGCTGCCTTGTTAGATCGCCATTGGCTTATGGTTGAAGGGGTACCGCGGGCAGTTGAGGTTGCCCGTACCTGCGACACGTTTAATGACGCTGTTGCTCGTGTTGTGGCGGCCTCAAAAGCGGTTGGTCGTGTTGAGGGTCTGGTTGCCGGGTTTAATCTAAAGGAAACCGAATCGGTGCAGACCTCTACCCTTTTTGAGGCCGACGCGGATTTGAAGTATGATGTGGCTACAGACGCGTATGATGAGTTGAGTCTTCCATTTGTTGGTGAATTGATAGCCAGCGGTCGTGATGGAGATCTAGACGCTTTTAAGGCGATCTTGGCTGCTGAGGAAGCTAAAGTGGGTGAAGATGGTAACGCTGGTGGTCCAATTTAGGGTGCTTTTTAGGTTTTAACTTTGTCTTTGTAACTTCTTTGTCTTTGTAACTTCTTTGTCTTTGTAACTTCATTGTTGGATCTATGAATGACAATCTTTTTAGGTTTTCTGGTTCTTTGTGTTGTCTCTTGTTTATGTATGTTTTTTGTTGATATCTTGGATCTGAATGCTTCATGTCATGTGGTTTTGAATGTGCTTTGCAGGTGTCTCGGGAATCAGGTCCCCTCCGGCGTAGCCGCCGGGGGCATAAGTCAGGGGTCAGGACCCATCCGGCACAAGTGCCGGGGGCTTGGATCCTTGTTTTCTTGACAGCTTGGGTCAAGTTTTATTTTTTATGCAAGGGTCAGGACAAACCCGTAGGGCCTGACTCCTTGTTTTTATTTTTTAGTTAACAGCTCGGGTTAACTCTTTTTATGAATGAGGCAAGGGTCAGGACCCATCCGGCACAAGTGCCGAGGGCCTGAAACCTTGTTTACTTGACAGCTTGGGTGAAGTTTATTTTTTTATGCAAGGGTCAAGACAAACCCGTAGGGCCTCACTCCTTGTTTTTATTTTTTAGTTAACAGCTCAGGTTAACTCTTTTTATGAATGAGGCAAGGGTCAGGACACATCCGGCACCAGTGCCGGGAGCCTAAAACCTTGTTTTCTAGACAGCTTGGGTCAAGTTTTATTTTTTATGTAAGGGTCAGGACAAACCATTAGGGCCTGACTCCTTGTTTTTATTTTTTAGTTAACAGCTCGGGTTAACTCTTTTTATAAATGAGACAAGGGTCAGGACCCATCCGGCACAAGTGCCGGGGCCTGAAACCTTGTTTTCTTGACAGCTTGGGTCAAGTTTTATTTTATATGCAAGGGTCGGGACATACCCGTGGGGCCTGACGTCTTGTTTTTTTATTTTTATTTTTTAGTTAACAGCTCGGGTTAACTCTTTTTATGAATAAGGAAAGGGTCAGGACCCATCTGGCACAAGTGCCGAGGGCCTGAAACCTTGTTTTCTTCACAGCTTGGGTCAAGTTTTATTTTTTAGGTAATGGTCAGGACAAACCCGTGGGGCCTGAAACCTTGTTTATTATTTTTATTTTTTAGTTAACAGCTCGGGTTTAGGAGCTGTTTGATTTGTCTGACTGAGTAGGATCTGACTGAGTTAGAAGTTCTGACTGAGTCTGCATCTGACTGAAACTTGGTTGTTTGATTCAGTATTTGACTGACTCTGCTGAATGATAAAAATAACCATAAATTGTGTTTTGTATTCAATAAAAATAGCCAAATTTTCAAAAAAAAACCCAAGTTTATTTATTATTTTATATTGATTATAAATATCTGTCCATTAAATGGTAAAAAAATAATATTCAAATTCGTTGTAAACCTTCATTGACCATTCGTTTGAGTTTCCTCTAAACGTGCAAGTTAGGCGGTAAACCTTCTTTGACCTTTCATATGTTGTAACCATTTTGACAATTATTGGGTTTCCATATTGGAAACGTAGTCGGCAGCAATCCGGATGTCGATGCCGTCAGTCACCGTCCAACACCTCTCTTTTCCGATGACCACCCTCGTAAACGAGGGCTCCAGTTCTAAATCCCAGGTCGCTTGGATTTCAGTCTTATGAGCAAAATTTTCAAGAATTTCAAATTTCTGACTGTATTTGAAATAGAAATGGGTCTAAAGATTTGTTAGGGAGAAAAAATTAACTAATTAGGACATTTCCGGTCAGGGCATATGAGGTGGTGGTCGCAAAGATTATTGGTTTGCGATTCATGTCAGCCGATCGATGATTCTTTGTTTTGAATGATGATAGAACGTTGCCTTCGGTAGGGCTCAGTTACGGTGAGGTAGACCGAGAAGCAATCAGTACGTTGCTCTCACTCTTTATCTCCATGATTGAACATAGCGTCTTTTTCTTTATTGATTGTTTTCCATTTTGATTTTTGAATAATCTCGAAGGAAGTACAATTTTGTGTTGGATGTTTGGTTTTTTTTTTTTTTTTTTTTCTTTACATAATCATATGAACTAAACTTGGTCTAACTACCTTAAATTTACGTCATGATGAAATATGCTTATGAAGATGTATCAGGTGTGGTTTTCCGGGTGATGCGTTCTAAAATCATTGTATAGTAACCAAATAACTACGTACTGTAAAAAAAGATAGAAGTCAACATTGTACCGGATTGATGTAACAATTGGAAGTAGGATCTTGTTTTGTCATCCAGAAGCTTTTTCTACTTTGATGTGTTCTTGATCAGATTGATTTTAGGAAATCAGTGACATGACACGAGATTGACAGAGTCAATCGTGTTGATAACGTATTAAAGAACAAAGAGATATAGAGAGAACTGTAATCGTCCATATTATTTCATACATACAACACATATATATATTGATACATTGAGAAGCTTTAAGGTCACCATTATGTTCTGGTACATTTTGTCACACCCTGGATGCCTTGTGTATTTTGATTTATGATCCTCTTCGATAATTAATATTCTTAAGTTGTCACCATCCGGTACCCATATTCTTCTTCCCATTCTAAGTAATCCATCTTCCCCGGGTTTTAACAATTTTACTTTGCCCATCATTTCCTCTTTCTCTGTAGCTTTTTTTTAGAGCAACTTGTTGAGCTTCTTTTAGTCGACTTATTAAATCAACTTGTACATTTATTTTCATAGCTTTAACTCGTAATGGTTTTTCTCTTTCTTTGCGACTAAGGGCGTCAGCTACTACATTTGCTTTGCCCGGGTGGTACTTAATTTCATGTAACGCCCGGTTTTCAGATGAGGCATGACCTAGATGCTTATATCGATAAAAGGAAAGCCCAGGAATACCTCGATAAACGCACCGA
>WOUH02063793.1:0-10476 GCA_009936405.2 Stevia rebaudiana
TCGTAAGCATAACACTAACAGACGGAAGATTTCCTCTAATTCTCGTTTTATCAACACATAAAATTCGGGGTGTTACATGACTCATTCCATGGGGATGGTGATAGTGGAGACTCCTCAAAAGACTCTGCCTCGCCGCTCGTGTAGGGTAGTACAATGATTTTCCAATTCCAATGTCGTTGTTTCCTTAAACGGAAATGAAGTAGGATAGTCACATTCCTCGTTACTACATGAATAGGATGATAGCAGAGTGGTAGACATATGTCTAAAACATGCAATGTCCAATTGCCAAGTAAACTAGATGTAGAGCCTATGGCTATAGTCTAAGGGCTGTTTGTTTACCTCTTAACATGACTCATAATGGTTTAGGCCTCTTATTGGTTCAACACTTAATGGTTCAGACTGTTTGTTTCGCGAGCAGATGTTTGAATGATTCAGACATTTGCCTCTGAATGGTTAAGCATTATACTGAGTCTGAATGGTTAAGACCTTTTATCTAAATTTATCAGACATTTTTGTCTGAACGGTTAAGCATTATATTGGCTCTTATTGGTTCAGACCTCTTACTGGTTCAACACTTAATAATTCAGACCTCTTACTCTTTGAGCACTTAACCATTCAAAAATTGCCAAATATCCCCAAATTTTACCAATGCAAACTCAGTTCACTATAACCAATGGCTCTTATACCAATCTGTCATACCCCCAAATTACTCCTCGTCGGGATAACCCCATCAGGGTGCGACGTGACCACTATCAGTCCATTATATAAGTAAACAACCATATAGAAGATAAACATATTTCAGTTATCTTATTATTAGAGTTATACACTACAGAGTGTGGAAGCGTTTGAATGTGCGGAAACTATTATTGCTTATCACACTATTACAAGAAACGAAAGTACATAAATGAATGACATAACAACTAGCTAAGTCAAGAGCTCCATTGTAGCTCTTGCCAAGCTCCAGAGCAAATGTACAGGAACCTGAGAAACATACTCAAAACAAGTGTCAATACAATAGTTGGTTGGTTCAATGGTTAATAAATACCAGTGAGTCAATAATATACGAAAACAATTGTTTGGTTTTAATTAAATGTTGGACCACATATAACACCAATATAAACCTAATGATAGCTAGTCATATTTAGTGTAGCTAATAGGTGCTCGATACCGAAGCTGACTGTATTATGTTCTTTTGATTTTCCCTTCATAACAATGTCCACCTTATGACATTGATAAAATGGGTCCATAGGTCAATATGCACTCGGCACGACCTCCAGTCTCCTGAGTGGCGTTCGTCAAACCCAATAGTACTATCCAGATCACTTCGCTTGATCATACATAATTAAACGGTCCACAATGAAAGTGAAAGACATAAACAAGGTGTCTATTGAGGTAATATGTGTCCAAAAGGTTTGTACATTTATCAAATAAAGTATAGTTGTTAGAGAATTGCATTGTAAGTTTCTCACCCCAAAACTAAAACAGTATGGTAAAGAGGGGGCGGTAAACTCACCTAGTATAGTGAACAACGAATTTATCCCATAATAAGTGATATAATAATGTTGATCCTACCTGGATCCTACAATTAGAGATTTTTGACACATTTATAAGTTTTCGGTTCAAGCTCACGGTTTAACTTCTGTCGTTATTTGTTTTGGTTGATTATATATTTGATAAGGCTATGAGATAACAAATTAGGATTATATAATATAACATGAGTGTATTTTCTAATAATTAAACTTTTAGTTTAATTTATCTTTCACTTTGGTTATACCCGTGTTGTATGCGATCCACTATCGAATCTCTAACTATTGATTTAATCAACTTATACTCCATATTCAAGCCCAACTAATGGTTTAATGTCTTATGCATGCATTTATATGCATGCTACTCACTTATGCATATATATTAACGCACACACAAGTATGTTTTTCTTTTTACTCCTATTACCCACCTACAAAACCATTTGAAAACCCGTGCATTCATTCGGGTGCGCACATATGGAATCTTGATACACAAGCTTATGCTTTTTAATACCCACCAACATCTATGTATTCTTGCACACACACAATTCCTCATCTGCACCATCGTCTAAGTATTTTAGGGAAAATTGTCAATATAAAGATTCTTTGACCAACTATTACCAAAATGAACATCAAAAGCGCTGACTAAAGACCCAGAAAGCGCTAGCTAAATTTTGGTAAACAGAACATCAAAAGCGCCGACTAAAGACCCAGAAAGCGCTAGCTAAATTTTGGTAAACACCCATTCATGTTTTGCCACATACCATTTCACTGGCTAAATTAGCCAACGCTTTTCTTCCTTAATAAATACTTTTGAATTTCTAGCTAGACACATTTGGTGCTACGTGGCAACATTTAATTGGTTATGGGAACAACATCCAATGATATTCTAACACGTGTTATTTTAATACATGTTACCTCATCAGGAACATGTTATTCCCATAACCATCTAAATGTTATCATGTAGCACCAAATCTCCCTAGCTATAAATTCAAAAGTACATCTGTTAGCCATTAAAATTAGGTTGCGTTTTTTTAATGGCTAATAGAGGAAACATGTATAAAGTAACACGTTTCAAAATTTCATTGGATGACATGATTTTTTAAGGAAGAAAAGTGCTCGCTAATTAGGCAACGAAATGGTATATGGCAAAACATGAATGGGTGTTGACCAAACTTTAGCCAACGGTTTTTGGGTTTTAGCGAGCGCTTTTCATGTTCATATTAGTAATTAGTTGGTCAAACATGTTTAGTTTAGCAATTTTCCCATTATTTTACACCCACCCACCTCTTGAGCATCATAAACACCTACACACATCGCACACAGCCAATCTCGCTAACTCGATACCGACCCACAACCTTGAATCCGACTCCTCTTAATCAACCCGTGTTACACCCATCTTGTTATTTTTATTCTTTTAGATTAGTTCACTCGATAATGCCTACTGACACACACTGTGAATGGATTCAGTTAGTTTTGATCCTTTGTTTTCACTTTGTGTTTTGGTATGTACTTCAAATGTGAAGTTCGGAAAAGGAAATGGGAATTACAAGAACAAACCAATGAAAAAATATGCTTGATCAAGGATGATACTCAATCCTCTTGTCGTAGTGGCGGTGGCTCCCGGTCGCGATAATCATTAGTTGATTCCTCTGCGGGTAGCGGTGGTCAACCGGTGCTAGTTAACAACCGTTGTGGTGGCTCATGATTATTGCGTTGGTGGTTCATGTTGAAGAGGTTCTTGGAACTTGCGAGTCCCGGGGATATGATCAGATCAAAGTTTCTCGTTTTAATTACCATGAAGGAGTAATTGTGAATAATGTATATTTATTGAATTGCATACCAATAGGTATGAAGGTACATCTATATATAATCAGATACATTGATTGAACTTATATAAAGTCATAAATACAATTAAACAAATAATAATTTAATCTTGTTTATCATCCCCCTTCAAACATAGCGGTGGAGGACCAATGCATAACATTCTTCTAAAGTATTCAAACTGTTGACGAGGAAGGCTCTTGGTAAAAATGTCCGCAACCTGAAGTTTGGTTGGAATATACTTAGTGTAGAGATTCCCAGAGATAACTAACTCACGGATAAAATGATAGTCTAAGGCAATGTGTTTCCCCCGTTTATGTGATACCGGATTTTGAGTAAGGAAGAGAGCACTCCGATTGTCACATAATAGAGTGGGACGATCAGGGGGAGAGCATAAAGTTCTTGAAGGAGATGAGTTAACCACATAATCTCAGCTGCAGCAGAGACCATTGCATGATATTCTGATTCACAGCTTGAGCGAGAAACTGTAGGTTGCTTCTTAGCACTCCAAGAGACAAGATTGCCCCTGAAATAAATAGAGTATCCGTGAGTAGAACGTCGCGTATCTAGACATCAGACCCAATCGGCATCGGAGTAACCTAGAACAGAGGCACACGAAGGCGAGGTAAAACTGAGGTCAAAGTCGATCGTGCCCTTAACATAATGCATGATACGTTTGAGACCTTGAAAGTGGCACGTGGTTGGTTTTTGTAAAATCTGACTAACTTGATTTACTGCATAAGATATGTCTAGGCAAGTGATTGTTAAGTACTGAAGGGCACCAACCAAGGACCGATAATAGGATGGGTCATTAAATGGTTCACCAGAGGCGGCAAACGACTCATTTGTTTTTAACGGAGTGTGTGTAGGTTTGGCGTCTAAAAGGTTAGCCCGTTGTATCACTTCTTTAGCATATTTCGATTGGCCTAAGAAGAGACCATCATCCGTGTACAAAACCTCCAAGCCAAGGAAATAGTTTAACTTTCCAAGATCCTTGATAGCAGATTCTTTGTTTAGGCGTTGAATAAAAGATGTGATGACTTCTTCATGAGTTCATGTTAAAATTAAATCATCAACATAAACAAGAAGGTACATGACACATGTGTCACGTTTGAAAAAAAATAGGGACGTGTCGGCCCGACTGCATGAGAAACCATTATTAATTTAAAAGGTACTCAAACTGTGAAACCAGGCACGTGGGGCTTGCTTTAAGCCATAAATGGCTTTGTTTAATTGACACACATGATTAGGAAACTTAGGATCCAAAAAACCCGGAGGTTGTTCCATGAAAACAAGTTCATTTAGGTGGCCGTGTAAGAAGGCATTATGAACATCTAGTTGATGAAGAGACCATTTATTAAGGACGGCAAGGGATAATACTAGATGAATTGTGGTGGCTTTGACTACGGGACTAAATGTGTGGGAGAAGTCAATACCCGGAATCTGACTATACCCTTGAGCGACAAGACGCGCTTTATGTCGTTCAATGGAGCCATCAGAGTGGTACTTTGTTCGAAAGATCCATTTGGAGCTAACAACGTTTTGATTTGATGGTCAAGGAACCAAGGTCCAAGTATTGTTTGAGTGTAAAGCCGAGAGTTCTTTGTTCATTGCATCAACCCAGTGAGGATGTTTGAGAGCCGACTTAATTCCTTTGGGCTCACTAGATGCAAATAGGGCAAAGTGAAGACCAGACGATTGAGTGAGACTTAGATTTTCTTGATATTTGGGCTTAAAGATACCGGCCTTGGCATGAGTGATCATTGGGTGTGATGAACCAGTTGTATTAGGATGAGAGTTTGATTGAGATCCAACAATAGACTCAGTGGCGTTTTCAGTGGAAGTGGACTGGGCTGGAGGCTGAGAAATAGGCGCAGGAATGGGCTCAACAACGGGCTCAACAACAGGTTCAACAACGGGCTCAGGGATAGGCTGATCAGGTTGAAGGTTATCGGGTTGGGCTAAAGGGGTATCCGTGTCTGGATTGGGCTGAGTGTTATCGGGTTGGGCTGATTGAGTATCTATAGATTGGGCTTTAAATGTTTCTGGAATTGAGATAAAGAAATCAGGGTCCATAATTGGAGTGGAATTTGTGGACTGAATTTTTGGAGGAGGTTTATGGACGACAGTGGTTGAAGGAGTTAGGAAAGTATGAAGAGGGATTTGGTATTAATTAGTAGTGGGATATTTATCTTTAAATCGGAAGGTTGTCTCATCAAACCGAGCATGGTGAGATATAAAAATTCTTGAGGTAGTAGGTTCTAAACATTTAAATCCTTTATATTGAGAACAACACCCCAAGAAGATACACGGTAAGCTTCGAGGAGATAGTTTGTGAGCAGCGTAGTCGCGAAGATAAGGATAGACGAGACAAGCAAAGGTCCGAAGATTATTATGTATTGGTTTTTGGTGAAATAAAAGTTCAAACGGGGAGTGACCGTTTAAGACACGAGTAGGAAGACGGTTAATGATGTATACCGCTGTTCTGAACGCATCAACCCAGTATGACGAAGGAACATGGCCATTAAACATCATGGCGAGACGGGTTTCCACAATATGTCTATGTTTGCGTTCAGCGCGACCATTCTGTTGGGGTGTGTAAGGATATGAAAGACGATGAAACGTCCCATTTTAAAAACAGATACTTTTTACCGTGTGATTCACAAATTCTGTTCCACCATCGCTTTGAAAGACTTTTAGTTTGCATGACAATTGTGTTTGAACAAGGGCAAGAAAATTACGGAATATAATAGAGAACTCAGATTTGGTTTTAAGCAGGTAGAACCACGTGAATCGAGCATGATCATCTACAAAAATAACATAATATCGATAATTATTTGAGGAGGTTACGGGGGAGGGACCCCATAGGTCGCAATGTACAAGGTCTAAAGGGTGAAGTGCACGTTGCTCGTTGAGTTCAAAACGTGATCGATGGCACTTAGATAATTCACACGAATTACAAATTATAGGTTTGGGCAAAACAGAAGTAACATTTAGATGGCCAGTTTTATTTAAAGATAATAAAGTGTCAAATGACACATGACCCAATCTAGAGTGCCATATTTCAAACGAAGCTTTAATTGACGGTTCAGAAATAGCGGTAAAAACTCTGGACTGGTACGTAGGACATATAAACCATCTTCACACAGACCTTGAGCGAGTACCTGTTTCGTCCCGGTCCTGAATACAAAAATTAGGGTAAGAAAATAAGACATCCAAAGAATTGTCGGAAGTGAGTTTGCTTATAGATAAAAGATTATTAGTAAGTTGTGGAACAACTAACACATTTTTTAGATTAAGATTGTTTGATAACGCAACAGAACCGTGTTAGAAAGATTACTGAAACATGGTTACATGCGAATGACTCATGTATGTGTATGAGTCCATACACATAGGTTGTGTATGTGTATGAGTTCATTCACATAGGTTGTGTATGTGTATGAGTTCATACGCATGAATAGAGTGTGTATGAGTTCATACCCATGATTAAGGTATGTGTATAAGTTCATACGCATACCAGTCAGATGTGTATGAGTCAAGAGTATAAATAACTGTAACACCCGGTTTTCAGACAAGGTATGACCGAATTGGTTATGATAGTAAAGAGAACGATAAAAGGAAAACCCGAGATACCTCGACAAACGAACCGAGACGGTTGGACAAATCCCGAACCTAGAAATGTTATGATACGATTATGATCGTTAAAGGATTTAGAGTCAAATGAGTGCATGCGAAATTTGGATTTGAGAGACGGTTTGAAAGTTACACGCTTAACGAGTAGCGTATGATAGGTTCAAAATCTAAACACCTCAATTGGAAGTGAAACCAATGGGGTTAGATAGAGAATTGAAAACCATGAACGTAGGCGAAAACGGCGTGCAAAACGGAGTCCGAATGAAGCGGGAAATGACGAAACAAGTTAACCAGTCGCGCTGAAACTGATTAACCGAGGACGAATCATGTGAAGACACGTGGCATGCCACGTGTCAACACGTGGCACATCGCGAGACATGCGGCAGACTCGTGGGTGAGTCACAGGACACGTGTTGCAATAATCGGGTGAGTCAGCAGTCCATGTGTCAAGCAACGAAGGTGGCCACGTCGACCAAGACCACGCGCCACGCGCAGGTGGCGGTGTCATGGTGGCGCGCCACGCATGGAAGATCAGGAATGGGCCTATAAAGATCAGAACTGTGATGCCCGTCTCCCAGGCTTGGCCCCTAGGTGACGTCACGCATCGGATTTATACAATAGCAATGATTATTCAGAGACATACAAAAGCAGCGGAATTAAAACTCTATTTCATTACTATTGAATGCCAAGTTTTACAAAATATCTATTACATAACATTAATAGAATACTATCTATGTCAGTCTTCTACCTTTTTCTTGTAGCCTCCCGGATGCCTTCATAACTGCTTCTTGATCATGCTTCCTTATTACCTGTATAACCTTCAAACTCACCTAGTATGCATGCTAAAACAAGTCATCTTTCACTGGTGAGTTCTAGGTTTTTTTATTAATAATACATAACAATACGTCTTTTACTTATATCTAAATATAAGTATAAGCTAACTTCTATCCATCTACCCATTTCTACCAACTCTTCTGACAAGTACTATACTTATCTTATAAATTCATAACAGGTTTTATATGTCTATAGCAATAGTTTAGTCAATATGCAACAATATTTTTGTGGTTGACGAGCCAGAGACAAACAGGGATGAGGATGATATCGTTGATGGTTCTGTTGAAATTGACCACCAAGAGAAAAAAAAGGAAGATGAGGATGAGTACGTTGATCGTTCTTTTGAGGTTGACCATGAAGAGAAAAAAATGGAAGATGGGGATGAGTATGTTGAGATTGACGAACTAGAGGCAAAATTGGTTGACGCCCCCTTGTATGTTGATACTTCAAAGGTAACTTATTTATTACTATTTATATTTTATTACATGTTAATATATTTGGCAAACATGTTAGTATCTCATTTTATTTTTAAATTTTAAGTCTCTATGATGATATCTTCGCTTTTTGTTGTAATGAAAGCGGTTCCACGTATCAATAAAATTTCAAACAGGGAAAAGATTTTGGAACTTTATCGCTCCGGTAAACCCTTCCATTTGTCGTTGACTGAAGGGACATCACAAAGTTCCAATTTTTTGAAAAAACTTCTTATGTTAGAAGGTTCAAATGGGTGGCTGGATGATAACGTAAGTAATTGTTTTTTGATTTCGGAATTTATAAACTTTACTTCATTTAATCACTAATTATTTTTATAATTGAAACAACACATATGGGCGTGGACGTTTTATATGTATTCCTTGAGGCAAGAAAATGCAACTTGGAGCATTCTACCGCCCTCGTTTGATTATGTTTTGCAACCAGGGCGTAGTCAGCTTGACATGGGCAATGGGAGGTATCCGCCATACCCAGATATTATGACCGTCGATACGGTAAGTTTTAAAATAAATTTTATAACAAAACTAATACAATATTTTTAGTAAACTTATATTTATAGTCCGATCAATAACCATAACTTATATTTCTTAATCCATTTACCATTTTACCCTCCCCCATAAACAAGAATCACTCTATAACACACAGAATAAAAGTAACAGTTGGTTGAACCGCACCGGCCCGTACTGGAACACCCATCGGCTAACACCATGTCAGGATTTAGCATCAGGTTCTTGCATGTAGCAAAACCATGTCTTCTGCATATAACAAAATTGAAAAAAAATGTTCAAAATTTATTTAAAAAAAAATGGTTAGTCAACTCATCTACACGTGCTGTTGATCAGTGGATCTCTTTGATAATTAAGTTATAAATTAATTCAAGTCGCTTTCGATATCCTAATATATTAGTTTGTTGATAGTTTCAAAAATATTTTAAATCCCTTCTTTGTTGGTGTTTCAGATTTAGCTTTACACCGAACGGACATATGTTGATTAAACACAAAAGTTTTTGTTTTAGGTATATGTTCCCATGAATATTCCAATGATGCATTGGTTCTTGGTTTGCTTTAACCTTACGGAGTGGTCAATGATAGTATACGACAGGTTTAAAAAAAACTACTACATATGTTAATTAAAATTAAATATATTGTATACCTAACCGTTTCTTTTTTAATTGATATTTCTTTAGTCTCCGAGTTACCGCAAGATCGTTCATGGGGAAAAAGCGGAAGGCATGTTGTGTGATCTAGAATATGGTTTCAGTGCTTGGTTAAAATGTTTGGGATATTTTGAAGCTAACCAAATAAACTTATTCAAATCTCGTAAGTTTACAAGAGTTTACCCTAAACAATGCCCAAAAAAATTGGGTCGAATGATTGTGGTGTGTGGATATGCCTTTTTATGGAGAGGTTAATCAACAAAGAAACATTATATGATCCTAAGGAAGACACAGGTGCTACCGCAACCCAATTTCGTAAACGGTTAGCAAAAATTTGTTTTGAGAATATTGTATCACAAGGAATAGAATTGGAGGAGGGACACCCAATTTCTCTAGAAAGGTAAAAACTTTATGTTATATTATTATTAGGTTTCAAACAATGGGTAAACTCTTTATCTTATATTAATGTTTATAGCTTATTAGGTAAAGTCTCCACCACTGTTATTAAGAGTTTATGGATGCCTTATTAAGTTTTTTGCAAAACATGTTATACCTAAAATTACCTTACATAAAATTGACTCCAAAAAATTACATAAATTTCATCCTAAAAAAGATGCCATATTTTTACTACTAAAATTTAAAAGTCACATAAATATAACACTAAAGATGAGCAATTGAATCCCACGAGTTGTCTGAATCGGTTGACCGTTCGTCGGACCATGGGTCAAAAATCCTGCACCGCCATTCGTCGGAGTTATACTCATCGTCAGGATTTCCGGTTACGTATTCAGCTCCGGGATCAGTCAAGTACCCCTCATATGAATTAGGTATTTCTGCATAATCGGGTACAAATTGTCACACCCCCTCCCGAACGTACGGACGGTCAACGGTCAGCGGCTTGCGGAAGCGACTTTAGTTCGGGGGTGTGAACGGTGACCGGGTCAAAGCACAACGTACAATAAGAGAAATACATGCCTTAAATATATCAAAATACAATAAGTATCACAAATACAA
>WOUH02063803.1:0-10476 GCA_009936405.2 Stevia rebaudiana
ACTAGTTTTAACGTTATTTTACTTATTTTCGTGAAAATAACGTTAAAAGCATTGGGATGATGGTTAATCAGGCATCATGAGTCGGGGGTCTCTTTCAGAGCAGTCTCTCTATTCTTACGGGATAGGGGTAAGGCTTGTCTTCATCTTACTCTCCTCAGACCCTACCTTTGGGTGGGATATACTAAGTATGATGATGATGATGATGATGATTATCTCACGTTAGCTTAGCAAGCTAAAGACTTGTATAAAGAGGTAACATTTTAAATGAAGTTTTGAATATTGGGTATTTTAGCTCCACTTGAATTATCAAAAACACCCACAAGATTAAAGACTTAGTAAAAGACGCGAGAGTCCCATAGTAAGAATAATCAAAGAACGCAAAACACACCATCTTTACTAAAAAAACATTAATTTATATCAAGTTTTATCGTCACCTAAGCAATACAAGAATTCTAGCCAAGAATGTCAATATTATTAATCACACACACTTCGGTAGGTGCGAAATTCGTCCTAACTAAGCATCATCATCATTATCGTACTCAGTATATCTCACCTAAAGGTAGGGTCTGAGGATGGTAAGATGTAGAAAGTCTTACCTCTACCTCGTAAGAATAGAAAGACTGCTTTCAGTGAGACAATTGGCTCATGTTGCCTGATCAGCACAACGCTTTTAACGTTATTTTCACAAAATTAATTAAAATAACGTTGAAATTAGTGCAATTTTACTTTTGCCCCTCGAGAGACAACACATATATACATTATATACGCAGACCGCAAATGGAAGTCAAATGTTGTGCTAATACAATGTTTCTTATTGTGAATGAATGAATGATACATATGTTGTGTCTTTTCTACTCTTGGGATGCCTACGGTGAAATGTTCGGTGTTAGGAGAAGTGGAGGGTGGTTGAATCAGATGTCAAGAGGTATTAAGGTGTGTGGAATGAGAACCCGAGATCTTTATTTATAGTGAAAAATTTGGTGCCGAGCACAGCTTGGAGCACGAACATGGCACATAAGTTGTGCTGGCAACAATAATGCAGGAGGATCATTATTAATTATCTTTTATTACTATCAATCATAATTATTTATGAGTGATTTAGTTTCCTTTTTATATGTAACAACCTCTGGTATTTAAGAAGGTCTAAGCCATAAAGTTTAGGAGTTTTTTGAATTCTAAGTATTGTAAAGAACACCTTTGAGGTTTCTTTGAACCATATGGTTTGATTTTAAGCATTTGATTTAATCTTTGAGTTCTTAGCCATTTGATTGCAGTGGATTCCATATCATTTGGTATCAGAGCTATGGTTAATCAAATGGCTCTTCGTGAAGATCGTTTCAACCGTGATCGTAGATTCGCCGGACGAGGCAACGAGATCGAAGAACTTGACTCACGAAATTCTATCATTAAGGTTAATCGTGATCGTAGATCCGCCGAACGAGGCAACGATATCGGGAAACATGACCATAGAGATCTTAAGATTAAAAGACTCTGACAACGAGTCCGCGATCTTGAAACACAAAACGAGATCAAACGGCTTCGGCAAATAGTACGTGATCTGGAGTTGCAACGTGAAAGGTGCAAGATGGAACCTGTTTTGGGTACCGTTGTGTGGGACAAAAGTGATGACAAAGAGGAGTCAATAGATGAAGATTTGAAGACCACTGTGAAGATAGAAAATGTTCCGGTTCTTGTGATCGATGTTTCTTCTAATGAGAAGATGAACAATGAGATGAATGTTGGGATAGAAAACATGCATGAGAAAAGGGTTGAACACGCTTTGAAGGTAACATCGTCCAAATCTGTAGTAAATGATTCTAAATCGGTGTGTTTAGTCTTAACAGATTCTACCGACTCTTATGCCGACAAGCCGCAAGCATTTTTGAACAACAATGGAGGTGCTTCGGTTGTGACTGATGCTCTGGAAGCTACCATTGTAGATCCGTCTTTCATGCCGGTGGAGTTGAAGGATTTACTAATCGATCATATGTTTTCGGGATTTCAAATTGATTATGATGCGAATAAACAATCAATAATTACATAACTTAATAATGGAATGAACATCCAATTTGAAAATAATATCTTGGTTGCTATAGATAAGGATACCCATAGTCATAAAGGGGTATGCAAGGAGAAGAACGCTACACGTGTGCTTGCTAAATCAAATACCTTGCATGGAAATATAATTTATTTTCATATCGGATTTCATCAAAATTCAACAAATTTCCAAAAGGATGGGCTTTGGCATATTGGTGATCATCGTGCAACTAATAGAGATGGTTCGTATACGAATATAGTTGTTGGACCATCCTATGTTCCATTCGATCCGGGCGGCTTTGGTCCGGATAAACTCGAGGATGAGTTTTTTTGAAGATGGAGAGTATAATGCATGAGGATCATTATTAATTATCTTTTATTACTAGCAATCATAATTATTTATGAGTGATTTAGTTTCCTTTTTATATGTAACAAGTATTTAAGAAGGTCTAAGCCATAAAGTTTAGGAGTTTTTGAATTATAAGTATTGTAAAGAACACCTTTGAGGTTTATTTGAACCATAAGGTTCGATTTAAGCTTTTGATTTAATCTTTGAGTTCTTAGCTATTTGATTGCATTCGATTCCGCATCATTTGGTATCAGAGCTTTTGGTTGTATCAAATGGCTGCTCGTGGAAGAGATCGACACCCTACTCTTAGAATCGCCAACCGAGGCAGCGATAGAGTCTATCCCGACCCACGGGATCTTAAGATCAAACGGCTCCGAAAACGAGTCCGGGATCTTGAGATACAACAAGAGATCAAACAGCTCCGCCAACGAGTCCGAGATCTTGAGTTACAACGGGAGAGACGTGTTAAGGAAACCGAATCGATACACATCGTCTGGGACAATGTGAACGAGGAAGAGGAGCATCCTTTATGTCCTTCCCACCCACCAACCTATGAAAAAGATTTTGATGAGAAGTATTTTCCCATATATGATGAAGATAATTTTAGTGAGCATTTTCCCATGTATGATGAAGATGATAATCAACCCAATAAAGAAGAGTACTCATTTGTGCAAAAAGTTCTAAATATATCCGTGAGTCAACAGAAAGAAGAAAACGCCAACGAGTATGAAAATTCAATGGGTTTGTTGGATATACTTGTTGCAGATTTGAATGTGGCCACAATGGTTCAAGATGATGATATGGTGGCTACGATTAGGTGGAATTTGAATGATGAAAATGGTCCTAATTTTGGTAGCCAAATTACTCCTTTTGATATCAATTCACATTTTCAGAAGAAATCAAAACATTCCAAAATTCAAAGGGATGAAATAAAAAACCATGATTATATTTTTCAAATTGTGGATTTGTTTGAAGAAATAGGAAATAATTTGGTCAAGGAAATCTTCATCAATAAAAAAACCAACGTAGACCCGAGCGTTTCAAGTGAAATAGTTAAACAATTATGTGTTGTCGCCAATGATGCGGTAATAACCTGGGAGCGGAACCCGATCCGAAACGGGATCCATGTCAATATTTTTTTACTTATTATGATTAGATAACAAATTCTATATAAACCCAGATGAAGAAACTGCATATTTAGTTATCAATACGACCAGCTAATCATATATAATCAGAATTTGATTCTAACAAACAAATGAACAATTGGAAGCAATAGTAATTTATATAGCAAAATTTAACATTAAAACCTTCTATATAAGCTGGGTAAATGTGATTTGTCAACTTGTAGTTTTGATATTTCACTATTGTTAGGGGTGTATCTGCAATTTTGGTTCATTTAAACAATCAAACATGTAGTTTTATCCGTATTTCGAAACTTAGATAAAGCTATAAACGAACAAGGCCTAAATTTATATCATTCAAAATTTAAAGTTCTAACCTTCATTTTAAATTGTAGTACCTTACCTGCAATACGTGATAATCTTTTTTAAACTTCAAAGGTCAAACCTTTAATTTGACGGTTTATATCATAAACCGATATGATTGCAATTTTGATTTTGGAGCCCAATTTTGATTATAGCAGCAATACGAAAATAATTAGATTACTGGAATATGGATGGTCTATTGATCCCACCCTTTATTGCCACTATCTTACTTAAGAACATAAATCTTAATTTGGGCTTCTAGCGGGCTTGAGAAAAAAGACTGAGGGGCCTACAAAAAAAATTGAACGGGGCCTGCTATTTCAAGTGAATTTGGGAGCAAATTTACTAAGCGGTGGAAAGTTGAGTGGGGGCCTTGACCCTCCCTGAAACAACAGTCAATCCGCCCCTGCTTATGTTGTTTGAATCGGTCTTATCTGGCAGCGGTGAAACATACGCCCTTGATGCGCGGGAATCATGTGAAA
Organism: Stevia rebaudiana; assembly: GCA_009936405.2. Classification (NCBI taxonomy): domain Eukaryota; kingdom Viridiplantae; phylum Streptophyta; class Magnoliopsida; order Asterales; family Asteraceae; genus Stevia; species Stevia rebaudiana. Next base: position 4,353 of record WOUH02063803.1, read on the forward strand.
TAATTAAAAAAATGGTTATCTTTCAAAGTAGTAAAAGCAAGGGATTGATGGATTGTTGGGTTTCAAATCACACAGGTTTTGGAGGGAAAGTGAGGAAGAAGACGACCTTTCTCGAAGGGACCCAAACTATAATGCACAGATTCTAAAAAAACTTAAATTGTAAGTGGACAGAACATAAATGTAAATTATTATTCCTGTCAACAGAAAATTGACAACAGTGACTCATTCTGGTAGTAAATAAACTAAAGAGACGTAGAGAGCAAGATTTTGGGGCAGTAGAGACGCAACCTATTGTTTTTCCTGGACCTTCGGGATGCAAATTGTAGTTTACTTCTTGCATTAATATGTTATCTGTCTTCGCGAATGTATATTATCTATTAAGTTCAATGCATTTATTACAATGAATCGTGTTTTTCTTATGGAAAAATGCAGAAAAAATGTAATCAAATTTGTAACTGTTCCACTTAAGTCACTCAAAATTTTTTTGTCTCTTTAAAGTCACTCAACTTTCACTACATTTCCACATCCAATGTAATTTTTTATAAATTGTTTAAATTTTTTTAAGATTAACTGAGGCAAATGAAACATATATTAATCTTGATTTAAAATAAGTGATATTTTTTTTAATTTTTTTTTGAACAGCAAATAGCGTGGCCACCTGGCCCCACCCTGGCAAATAGATCAGCCTTCCGCCCAGCGAATCGCTGAAAGCGTGGCGACCTCACCCCACCAATCCAGGAGGAAACCCACTTTGTGGGAAAACCCCCTGGCTCACCCAAGAACATTTTTTTTTGCTCCGAGTGAGACTCCAACCCGGGACCTCTACCTTAGAAAGTACTCAGGGTACCATTGGGACAAATGCCCCTTGGTGATATTTAAAAAAACATTTAAAAAAAACATCCATTAATTAGTAAAAAAACTTCATATATCTTTCATTTGTCTCAATTAGTTTTTGAGGCAATTTAAAAAAAAAAAACATTTATGAAATAATAACAAAGTTTCATTATTATAAAATTTAAGTCAAATTAAAAATAAATATCCATTAATTAGTAAAAAAAAGTTGATATATCTTTCATTTGTCTCGATTAGTTTTTTTATATTAATTAAAAAATTACATAAAATTAGAACATTTCATGAAAAGCTGTGTGACTTTAAAAGGAAAAAAAAAAAACTTAAAGTGACTTAACTAAATCACTTTAGAAACTTGGTTATTATTTTAAAAAATAACTTATTTTCTTATTTACGTCAGACCGTTGGTTTGATGGACATGAATCAGGTTTAACAAATTAGGGGAAGGTTCATTAGAAACCACTTCCTTATGTGAGAACCAAAAACCACAACTTAGTGAACTTTAAATATTTCTCATTTCTTCTTATGTTATATTTTTTAAAACAAATTGCACCACTGAATCACAAAATTTCTCATCTTTCAAATGAGTATAGTAAAGTCATACTAAAAAAGAAAAAAAATTAAGCCATAAATTTTGAATACTACATATATACAATATAGCGATAATTTAAATACAGTTTTAATACTACATATATACAGTATAATGATAAAATGTTTATTCAAAATTTTCTTAATTTGCGTTTCTAGAAAAACGTTTATTCTAAATTTTCTTTATTTGTTCATCTTTTTATATATACTACATATTATAATAATACTGTACTATGTCATACTGCATATATACAGTATGATAATAATTTATATATTATAGTACTTTGAGCTACTTTACGAGTTTCCTATAAGTGATTTTGTTTTTGTTTTTTTGATGTATCTATATATACTACAGGTAGCCATTAAAAAACAGAAAAATGTATACTACAAGTATACTATAACTTACGACGCAATTTTTTTATTTCATTTTTTGGGTAAATTGTTGTTTGATTCCCTGTGGTTTCACCATACTATCCATTTAAGTACAAAGTTTTCATTTTCATCCATTATGGGTCTGTGGTTTTCATTTTGTATCCATCTGAGTCCAAATGACTAACAAAATTAGATTTTTTTTTGTAAGTTTTATTAAAAAGACTAAAATGCTGGATTCAAATGGTTATATTTGATAAATTAAACAAATTAGAAAATGAATAAAACCCACCGCACCTCCACACCACTCTCTCTCTTTCACTCTCTAACCACCACCACACTACCACTCCCTTATCTCTCTCTAACCACCACCTACACCACCGTACACAACCACCTACATCACTAGCGCCGCCTTTGTCATTTCCAGTTCACCACCATAATACCTAACCCCCACCGCCACATTCAGGTTCTAGAACCCAACATGTTCTTCCCCAAATAAAAAAAAAAAAATCAAAACAAATACAAGCCCTAGGTTTCGAAATACAATATTAGATCGATCAAGTCCCTAAAATTAGATCGCAATCCAAATGGGGAAGGTAACACCATTCCAATATATAACACGGCCACCAACGTCTTCGATTCTTTTAAGTTCATCAGGTTGAGCAGTCATGGCCGTCGTAAACGCCATAGAAGCGTAGATCGTCGAAGCTCGGATTATTAATCTTACAAAACAACAATTTTACTGCTATGGCGTCTTCCAAATCTCTCCACCTTCCACACAGAACGGTGAGACCGAATCTACAATCTTCCGACGAAGTTTCACATGATTGATTAGGTTTCATATCACTCGATTGAAGTGCGTTTTCGATAGTTACAACCTTTCTTTGCTTACCGCTGCTTTCCTACGGAGGCATCACGACCTTAACAGAAGTGGCGGTGAAAAGCTGAAGCTGTTGAATATCCATCCGACGTCGCTTACCTTGATCACCACCGCTAGACCACGCAACCGTCGTTGGTGTCTTCGTCTCACCAACAACACCACAACACATGCAAGCCATTTGGAAACTTATCGCTTTCAATAAATCCAAAATCAATTTCAAAACGCAAAAAACTTAATTCAAATACAAAGAAGATGAGATGCAAAAAACCTTTGATAAAGTAAACATGCATTGTGAAGCTTATGCTCAAGAAATCAGGGGGCAGGGGTGATGAGATGTCAGATTTAGGGTCGATGGTGACCCCGATTTAGGGTTTTCAGAGAGAGAGAGAGAGAGAGAGAGTAGCAGAGGTAGAGAGAGAGTAGAGATATAGAGTAGCATAGGCAGAAAGGGAGGGTGTTTGGATTTTTGCAAGTTTAGCTCTTAATGTTCTATTGATTTTGTGTTCTACATTAAAATATTCATTTGAGTTTGTATGGGTATTTTTGTCTTTTTGATAAAACTTAACAGAAAAATCTAACTCTTTTAGTCATTTGGACTCAAATAGATACAAAATGAAAACTACCAACCTATAATGGATGAAAATGAAATATTTGGACTCAAATGGATAGTACGGTGAAACCACAGGGACTCAAACGGCAATTTACTCTTTTTTTGATATAGCTCCATTATACTCGTTTAAAAGAGGGTAAACTTTGTGATTCAATGATGCAAACCGTTTTAAAAAATAACAATACATGAAGAAATGAGAAATACTCTCAAATAAAAAGTTGTCCTATCATGAACCACCCCCTACAAATCAAATAATTAAATTTTAAACCTACAGTTAAGTAGTTACAAACTACCTTTAGACAAAAAAAAAATAGAGTATTGCATTCCGAATCTAATCAAAAGAATTTCTAAACCTAAGTTCATATCGAAAGTATTCACGCATTCATACTTTATAAAGTCAATTCTCACGTACAATTTGAATCCATAGTAAGAACTATGTGAACTCAAAACCAATAATATAGCGCAGCCACAACCAAGTCTCAATAAAATATTTTTGTAATCTTATTTATTTGTATGGTCAAATGTGTGGTCAAATTGGTGCAATGGAGAATGGTGATGGTTGGAACTAGGAATAATACACGGTCGTTGTAATTCACTAATTCGTATCCTTATCACTATATTTGACTATGTTTTCACCTTCTCTTGAACATTTTAAACTACTTTTTAAAAATCTACTTCTACTAACAAAATTTTTTAATAATTACCACGTGACAACCTCTCAAAAATTAATTTTTTTTTTAATTTAATCAAGTTTTAAATCCTGTACTTAGTTTAATATATTAACTTGGCTTATCATTAGGCCCTAAATAAATAGAATGGTTAATTGAAGAATAAATAATATTGCACGTAAATAGGTTATCTTGAGCCATCTTCTTTCATAATTTTATAAATAACTTTAAATATGAAGAAAAAAACTGATATTTTTTAATGTATTATTTCTCTTTAATAATCCATCTTTAACTTTGAGCTCTAATTTACGTTTGAATCCAATTGCTTTAACTTTATTGTTAGTCAGTTTAAAGAATTTTTACTTCATTTGGCTTAATCTTTTCCATCTTTGATTTCAACATTTTCAATTATGTTTTGTAATTTATTAATCAGCAATCATTTAACACAGTGTTTTGTATATTCGGGTTTCGCGATAGGAGTTTTGTATATAACTAGAATAGTTTCTGGCCGCGCTTAGCTGCGGTGACCGACCAGTGTAGAACAGTGTACAAAACGTATAACTAATGGGGATAAATTGTTAACGGTGCTTACTTGAAAACTTTATAAAAAATTACATTCACAGAAAATGTTACCTATAATTAGTATGATAATTAAAATAAAACCTAAAAAGCAACCCTGCGAGCCATGACAAAAAGAACAGAAAAAACGTAAATTACAAATACATTAGAAAACCGTGATGCATTGCAGAGCGACGGTATATCTAGGTTACGTTGCTCTGAGTATGAGCGTTGAGGAAAAACTGAAACGACATAAAAATAAATGATGTAACCTAAATCAGTTTTGATCGAAGCTTATATCGAAAAAAAACATGCGGACCATGGCAAAAAGAAAGAAAAGGAAAAAAAACAAAACAAAAATCAAAAATACATTAGAAAATCGTGATGCATTGCGTAGCGACGGTATATCCACGTTACGTTGCTCTAAGGATGAGCGTTAAGGAAAAACTAAAACGATATAAAAATAAAAGATGTAACCTAAATTGGTTTTGATAAAACTTATATCGAAACATATATAATAAATAATAAGCATATTGCAACGATATAACCCGAAATCTAAGAAATATTATATTCAAATGTTATAACAACAAAACAAGATATGTCTAAATATATTATAAACACTAATAATATTAACAAAAAATATATTTTAAAAAAATCTACTCCTAAAATATTTTAAAGTTGTTAACAACTAAAACCTAGGGGGGGTACTAGCTACTTGGGAGGTATCTGAAAGTGCCCGGGAAGCTCTCGGTACGTGACGAAAGTCCGATAGTTCAAGCGGAAGTCATAGTCGAGGCTTTGATAGCCTAGAGTGAGCTCTATGAGCCTTCTTTTAACTGTTTTAACTTTTAAGTTGGTATACATGGTAGATAAGTAAATGTTTTAAATGTTTCCGTTATGATGCATAATAGTTAAAGATTGTCGAGTTTTGTATAACGAATCTTTGGAAAAATACGTAGCACTTATAGATATGATTGGATATGGATGGTTTGGTTAAATGTTTGGTTTGTTTATTGCACTTTATAATATAAAAGTGATAATAGGATTGCTTTAAGTATTGAGGGTGTCAGGATTATAGTTTGTTATAACAAAGGTAGACTTCAATGTAATGAAAGTGTGGTGGTCTGGTGGCTCGGTTTGCCCTACATACACCTTATACATAGGCTCGGTCATTACGATGGAAGTATATCGTAGTTGGACTTATGAGAAACTGATCGGTGGAACAATACTTAAAGCATACTGATGTTGTTTTAATATTATCAAGTGTGATGGGGATTTGGGTTGGTTAAGTCATGTGCGAACAACTTTTGAGGAGAGAAAGTTCAAAACACGAGTGTGACGCGTAGTAATCAGGTTTTAATGAAAAATCTTTAATACAGACGAAGAATCGTATAAAGACAAGTTTTAGAAAATGGTTTTTTTATAGAATTAATAAGACATGGAACAATTAGTAATGTAAAGTCAGGAGACAAAGTTTATGTCGTTATGGTGACTTCCCCTAGACAAAGTTTATGTCGTTAAGTATTGATCGGTGGAACAATACTTAAAGCATACTGATGTTGTTTTAATATTATCAAGTGTGATGGGGATTTGGGTTGGTTA
>WOUH02063814.1:0-10475 GCA_009936405.2 Stevia rebaudiana
ATGTTGCAGCCCCCGTAATCACTGTCTGTGTATGCAACAAACTTGAAGTCCGAATTTCTTGGGTACCAAAGTCCTAACTTGGGTGCTCCTTTGAGGTACCTAAAAATTCTTTTAACTGCAAGTAAATGAGAGACTTTGGGAGCTGCTTGAAACCTTGCACATAAACACGTGGCAAACATGATATCTGGTCTGCTGGCAGTGAGGTACATGAGAGAACCAATCTTTGCTCTATAATCATGCTAGTCAACATCCTCCCCCTCAAGATCAAGGCTTAATGATGTGACTTTTGACATTGGAGTCCCTAGAGCTTTGCAGTCTCTGTAGTTGAATCTGGCAAGAATGTTTTTAACGTAGTTTGCTTGATGTATAAAATATAAAAAGAGAATGAACATTGTAATTAATCCATCAGATCCTTAATATCATTTCACTTATAACCACTCTCCACCTATATCTATAATACACAGAGAACTCACTAACATATTTTTTATAAATCCAAATGAGAATGCTAGCCAAAAGTATCAAATGCAACACAAGTATCAAAACAAAATGCATCAGCACGTTTTGTCATTTTGATCACTTTCTTAAAGCATTTTTTAAAGCCATTGTAAAAGCACTGCACCCCAAAATTTAAGATAAAAAATAAGGGGTTTAAATTTATAAGACGAAACGGGTATACGAAGATGCCATAGTTTGTTCAAGTGGTTGATATATAATAGTTTGAGAGGACGCAACCCAATGGTCTTCAAATGTGAAGGTTATGCGTCTGAGTCTATCACTTGTAGCACGTCTAGGTGAGTTATAGTTATACCAGAGTGACCTTGGGACAGTGGGCTAATGATGAGTGGGCCGGGTTGACAGCGCAAACAATGGGCAATGGCAATATTAGCGAGACAGTGGTGACGGTCAAGCACGGAGAGACTAATTCATTTGGCGTAAATTTCTTCACAATTTGTGAGTCATTTGTTACTATAATTTTTCCATTTTACAATGCTTTTTGTAAATCAAAGCACGGGAGACTGTTAAACAAGTGAGATACAAGTGTCATAGTAGCCCACCAATTTGAAACATGCTAATTAGCTGGTTTACCTGGTTAAACGTGAGCTATGGGTTTCGGAGCCATGAATTTCTTATAATGCATTAGTCACACACCATTTTCCAGTGCTTAGATTTCTAACAAGCTGAATCTTAATTGTTTAGATTAGGTTAGGTTGGGTCGATCACATTATAAAATTTAGAAAACACATAATAAACATTAGTATAATGAAAGAAACATTATTTTTTAAAATGAACCAGCTAACTATTATACTAAAACACGTGCGACACTCTCTTTTTAGTGTAACACCTAATTTAATGTTTGATGGTTCTTTTCACAAATCGTTTCATAAGTTCTAAATTTCAAGTTTCAACCCAAAAATCAAAACTCTCTAAGAGTCTAAGTTTTAAGCATTTCATGAATTCAAGTCTAAGGAAGCCGTATTCAGTGAGCAACATTAACAATCGATATCAAGTTTTATGTAATAGTGTTAGCATATGTATATTGAACTTAAGTATAAAACTTCAAATTAGGTATTTAATGGGCCTAGTTTACATTAAGGAACTTGGGTATTAGGGTTAAACAACAAATGGACTTATTTGTATAAGTTTAAGCTCATTTTCTTAATGGGCTTTTTGGAGTGGTAATTAATTGGGTTTATATCTGCTCAAATAAAATATTAATTCAGTTCAACATTTTTTAAATAGAATATACTAGTTAATAAACAATAGGTTTTTTTTAGAACCTGTGGGATCGGACTCCTCTCGGTGTCACCAAGTTCAAACCGATGATGATTGAACCAGCTTTCTTTGTAGTAACATCATAATTGCAACAAGTACAATTTGGACCCAAACAAGACAATAAGGACGCACGTGACCAAGCTCTGCGAATAGAGCATCACGCACATGGCGTCCCTCGAGAAGAAACAAAAGCAAAAAATAAATAAATTAAAAGCTTCTTACAAACCCTCCCACTATTTTCTCTTACGTCTCATCAATTTTAATAGTAACCATCTCTGACACAGATTCACTCTTCTTCAACCTCACTCACCACCATTAACAACTCAACAATGGCGTAGATTCTCATGGCTAATGATTCCTCTTCCTCTTCAATGTCGCCTGTTTCTTCTCCTTCTTCAGTCGTTTTCGTCGATTTGTACGGGAAACGTCGCCAGGTTGCCAAGGTTCAGGTGCTCGAGAGGGAGATTGGCTTGCTTCAGGTATATAATTGCTCATATCAGTATACTTCACACTTTGAAGTATAAAATTACTCGTCTCGCCTCTACAATTTAATTTTGCGACGATTCTGTTATCGATTTTAGTATAAATTGCTTATATACTGGTGAGATCCATTCACATGTACTAGCGTGCTCGCATAGTTGTTACGGAATCGGAAATGAGAATAATAACTTTGATTTGACGAGTCTGATATTACAGTTTGAAACTGCTCATCTCGACTATACTGTTGAATTAGCATAATTTTGCCTGGCATTAGATGATTATATCTTTGATATATAATTATATAAATATAAGTTGCTGAAATGTTGATCAGATTCTTTCACATCTACTATCGTGTTTTACGAAATCGGAAATGAGAATCTAGCTGGTTAAAATCCTACAACCAAAGTTTAGTTTGATGAATCTAATATTAGAGTTTAGAAGTTGAAACTATTCATCTCATTTATCAAGTTGAATTTGTGGCTAATTTTGCCTGCTACTGGTGGATTTTATTGTCAATTTCTGTCTAACTTGCTGAATATTGATGACATTCGATATCATCTACTATCGTGATAGCATAGCTGTTACGGAATCAGAGATGAAAATTCAGTTGGTTAAAATTGTACAAACAAAGTTTAGTTTGATGAATTCAATATAACAATTTCAAACTACTCATCTTGTTTATTAAGTTAAATTTATGGCTATTTTTTCATGCTATTAGTGGATTTTATTATCAATTTCTGTCTAACTTGCTGGAAATGTTGGTGAGATTCATCAAACACCTTTTGTTTTGTTGCCATAAGAATTTGAAATTGGATACTAATCGTCTTATCTATAACCGGATTCAAGATTTGTCCATAATTGTATATAGTTGAATGGTTTGGCGACAAATTAGTTTATAATTTCATGAAAACCACAAGTCTATGTATCAAATGGAGTGGAATAACATAATGCTGACTTCATTTCTAGTCTAATCAATGGAGTTACCGAAACATCTTACACTTCAAAGTTGATAGTTTGGAGAAATTCGATCAAATAGCCTATAACATGATCAATTGTTTATATAACAGTTTTAAGGCTCTAATTGTTGAATGACTTCTAAATTGGTTTTAAAAAAAGTGAAAACAGTTTTTATGATGATTCTTTAAAAATTGAATTGTTTAGTCTACGCCTTGCGACTTTGACTACTATGATTACTATAACTGTACCCATATAGATCATTAAGGTATTACAAACAGTCAAGCACAAATGAATTTGAATCACTTTCAAGCATTTTAAATTTCTTTATTATCTTTCTGTAAACAGGATGAAATCAAATCACTTGTAGAGCTTCAACCTGCATCAAGATGCTGCAAAGAGTATGCCTATCTTCGTACCATTGTCAATTAATAATATATGATCAATGTCAAGATTATATATGCTTCTTCACATTATATAAATTTAATATTTTTGCTTATGTTGACCAAATAACACTGCATACAGACTTGACGATTATGTTGAAGCTACACCAGATCCACTCATTGCAATGTATGAATTTTCTTCACTTAATTTCACCATATATTAATTTTTCACTATAGATAGTCACTTTGACCCATTTATTAGCAAGTCAAGATATCTAAAAGAAAATTTGTCATTTTAGTCCCTGTAGTTTGGGCAGTTTTGCCATTTTAGGCCAAAAAGTTTATTTTCTCATTTGTGTCCCCGACTTTTGCAATATTTTGTCATTTTCTTCCATTTGTAAACTTCAAGCAAAAAACTCCGTTAAGTCGGGTTATTTTTGTCATTTTCAAATTTTCATTACTTTTGTCAGTTTCATTCAACCACTACCAACACCAACTTGCGACCACCACCACCACCAAATTCCGCCGACCACCAACCTCCGGCGACGGTGGTGGTGTGGCGGTCGCAGTGGTGCGTGTAGGCGGTCGCGGTGTGGCAGTCGCGGAGGTGTCAAGCGGTGTGAAGGTGTTTCGGTGAGATTTTGGCAGTGCGGCGGTGGGTAGCAGCGGTAGTGCGGGGTGGGTAGGTGGTGGTGGCAGCCAACAGCCTCTATTAGGGTTTTTCATTGGCAGGGATGGATGAGAATGACAAAAATAAAACTAAAACTGTGTTGTGATGAAAACATCCCTGACTTAACAAACATTTAACGGATGAAGTTAAGAGAATGGATAAAAATGACAAGTTTTGTAAATCTTATGTGTACATATTAGGAAAATAAACTTTTTGAATGAAACTATAAAACTGTCTAAACCACAGGGAGTAAAATGGTAATTTACTCTTTCTAAACTAAAAAACCAAGTTGACACATTTTAACTCTTTGTTTTGTATATCATGGAACAGAAATCAGGATCGTGGTAAATCCAGAAGCTTCTGGAAGAATCTTAGGTTGATTTTAAGTTATATTTAGTTAACAACTTCCTGATTTCTATTAGATAATCCTCTGTTTGTCTTAAATGTTTTATTTATCCAGGCGAAAAATTGGGTCTATGTTATGTTGTGGCTGTTTTAACACAAAAGGTTGTTGCACATGTTTTCCACGTGCAGAAGACTGCTGTTGTGGTGGTCGAAAGAAATCATGTTGTTCAGGATGTTGCGAGTGTTTTGCATGCAATTGTAGCTGCAATCCTACTTGCCCAACATGTTCGGTTTGTTGCTGTTGTAAGTCATGTTTGTGCTTTTAGATGTACGATATGGACACTAAATTCTAAAAGATTGTTATTCGTTGATTTCTTGTAAATTAATCTAGAAAGCATTCGTTAATATCTTTTAGTGAGATAGAATTCACAGTTGCAAAACTTGGTTTTTAATTTTTACCCATTTTATAACCAAAATCTGCCTTTTGATAAGCAAACTAGCAAAATATATCACCTTTTTCCACCTTTCTAACTGGAAAATGGCTAAACATTAGTCTTTATTGTATTATTATTTAGTTGATTATAATTTATAAGTATAAGCTGGATAACATCTGTGAAAAAAAGTTTGCTTGGATAGTTGTGACAACAAAGCCAGTGATCAATATTGATAAACGAAGAACGAAGCAACAAAAAAGGTTGTTTTGATTGGTGGGTTTGGTAGTTTTGGGTTGTAACACAAGTGATACAATGGTTGAGTCTTTCATTCCAATTGACTATTTAATGATTAACATCATAAGTGTAATTAAGTTAAACTGTATATCATGAAAACGACAGTGATAGATTGAACAATGAATCGAACTCACTCGCAACCGCAATCAAACGATCAACCAAGAACAACGAAATCGTAAACGTAATCTGTATATATTGAATCTGAATGTGGGTTACAAATAAGTGAAAAACAAAGTCGTATTTATACTAATCCATGGTGACGTTTCAGAAACGTTATAACCGTCTTCTTAACCGTCGCTAAAATCTTGGTCGTCCCCTCCGGTTCAATCCTAGGGTTCCGGCGATTCTTGAAGAATCGCGTCCCTTCCGATCTGATGTATCCGTCCCTTTAATGAACGTTGGGTTTCTTGTACACATTTGGTCCTTCCACTTTCTAGCCTTTTATATTTCCTAACTAAAACATAACTTTCGCTTATTTACACAACGAACCTTAAACTATTTTAGTTATAATTTCAACAAGAGAAATTCAAGAGAAAAGAAGATTCGACCATAAAGCTAACCATTTCATTCATCTTTACAGCTTAAGTATAACAACTTAACCGACTAATGAATCGTTAGTTAGTGTAACTGCTCAATTACCAGCTAATCCTTCTTATTACAACAATTACAGAATTAGTCCTCTAAAAATACAATTAACTACGATTTGACTTTTAATGTTCTTTTAACTGTGACCAACATCGTTTAGTCGACCGTTGCTCTTATTCTTCGTAACATTACCTCCCCCATTAAAAAAATTCATGACCTCATGAATTAAAATTTGGAAATCGAAGTTGGAGTTCAGCCAAATCTTCCTAAGTAACTTCAGTTACCGGAAGTTGGGACCAATGAATTAACACGCAAACTGAGCCTTTATTTCCCCCAACGAACCCATTGTTGATCTAAAATAGTGTGTGGTGTGAATTGGAAATGTGGTTCAATCGGAAGGGGTGTGACCAATTGTGTAGAGCCAACATCAGCTTTTAAGAGAGAAACGTGAAAAGTTGGGTGAATACACGAACTAGCCGGTAAATCCAATCGATAAGCAACCGAACCAATTTTTTCGACAATGAGAAATGGACTATAAAATTCCGGGCCCAGTTACTAATGATGGTGACCTTTTATGGTAGATTGAACATATGGTTGAAGCTTAACATAAAGGGAAAATTGTCAAAATAGTCATTTTGACCAACTAATTTATCAAATAGACATCCAGATTTAGCCTACGGTTTCATGGTCAATGCCAATCATATTCTGACACGTACCCCCACCGTCGGCTAAGTCGGCACTTTTTTAGCCTACGGTTTAAGGATTTTCACCAATTTTGACTGCTCTGGCCCACACAGGTCCCACATGCTGACCAATCAGAATCTGCCACGTGTACAATGATATCAGTTGTTTTACCTTGTAGGCTAATTTTCCAAAAGAGCCGACGCTTTTTTAACCGTCCCTTTATAATAATTATAATTAGCCTACGAGCCTAGCCATTAGCTCGAGCCATCTCGTTATCCGGCTAGCCGTAGGCTAAAAGTAGGCTAAATATCCAAAAACGTCGGCTAAGTAGTCAACTTAGCCTACAGATTCTGTTTTTTAATTGCATTTAATAAATCCCCAAACCTAGAATCGTTTTTTTCAGCCGTCGTCTTTCTCCCCTAAATCAAACCAGCGGCTTAACCTAGCCACCCCCACCTCTACCGTGAACGACGATCTCGTTTCTACAGCCCACCTTGAAACGTCGTTCGTTGTAGCTACTACCTGGTACGTCGTTCGTCTAATCGGTCTTAAGATGTATACCCCCTGTAGCTACCGTCCACCAGATCGTCATTCGTTGCTACTGCTACCGTCCACCAACTCCCCTCTGAGTCCCAAGATGAATCCCATAGTTTACGAAAAGGCATGTAAACCCTAATCTGTATACCCCCGTAAACCCTACCAATGTGTATTGTTTGACTATTTTTTTATATATGTTGGTCAGCATGTGGGATCTGTGTGGGCCAGAGCAGTCAAAATTGGTGAAAATCCTGAAAACCGTCGGCTAAAAAAGCGTCGGTTTAGCCGACGGTGGGGGTACGTGTCAGGGTCTGATTGGCGTTGACCATGAAACTGTAGGCTAAATCTGGATGTCTATTTTGGTAAATTAGTTGGTCAAAATGACTATTTTGGAAAGTTTCCCCAACATAAATCCATTGACCAACCTTGAATTAGAATTCAGTGCGTTTGGTATCTGCAAATTGCTTCATACGATTTCGAGCAACTTCCAAAGATTTCTTTAGAATGATTAACTTTTGCTCACGTTCTTGAAATAATTCTTAAGTGAAGCAAGTTTAGATTCGCCGGGAATATGTATTGGTGGACTTGTACCATATAAAGCTTCATATGGGGACATCCCGATAGAAGAGTGGATGTGTAGTGTTATACCACCACTCCGCCATTGTCAACCAACGAGGCCATTGCATCGGAGCGTCCATTGTCATACAACATAGATAAGATTCTAAACATCAATTCAAAACTTCTGTTTGACCATCCTATTGAGGATCATAAGTAGATGGGAGAGCTAACTGAATTCCTTGTAAATTCATGTAATCTTGCCATAATGGCTAATGAAATTTGGGTCACGATCAGACACAATTGTTTGAGGATTACCATGAAGTTTAAAAACATTGTCAAAAAAAAATTTGAGGTACTTGAACTGCAGTATAAGGATGTTTTAATGCCATGAAGTGACCATATTTGGTAAATCGATCCACCACCACAAACATGGTATCTTTGCCAAAAGTTTTTGGTAACCCACTAATGAAATCCATGGATATATCAGTGAAAATAGAAGTTGGTGTTGGTAGGGGTTGAAGCAAGCCAGGCGAAGCGACCCGTTCATAGTTTGCACGTTGACAAACTTTACACTGTTGGATTAGTTTACGCACATCTTTGTAACTCTTTCCAATAAAACAAGAGTTAAAAGATGCTAAAAATTCAAAGTGGCTTTATGTTCTTCTGAAAAGCTGCAAAGTTTATTGGGCAGTCATAGTCATTAGGTACACGGTCAACTTTCTAGCCTGCAGATTGATACAAACGTGTTGTCCCAATATGAACCAACGGTTAACTATGGGAATTATAATGAAAAACTAGAAAATCTTTTACACAAATATCAAGATATATTTGTTGTACCTGATTCTTTACCACCAAAAAGATCATGTGATCATAGAATTATCCTTAAAGATGAATCTGTGTCTATATCTTAAAAACCTTATCGTTATCAAGCCACTCAAAAAGATGTTATTGAGAAGATGACACAAGAATTATTGGATATGGGTATTGTACGAGATAGTACCCGTTCATTTGATGCACCAGTGGTTTTGGTCAAAAACAAAGATGGCACATGGAGAATATGTGTAGATTACAGGAGATTAAATGAAGCTACCATCAAAAAATAGTTTTCCAATACCTCTTATTGATGAATTATTAGATGAATTGGGCCTGGGGGTGCATCCATATTTTCTAGATTGGATCTTAGATCCGGTTATCATCAATTTCGAATGCATGAAGCTGGTATTCATAACACTGCTTTTAGAACTCATCAAGGGCATTTTGAGTTTTTGGTTCTTCCTTTTGGGTTAACCAATGCCCAACAACATTTCAGGCTATGAACGCTACATTTAAACCATTGTTAAGGAAATGCGCTCTTGTTTTTTTTGTTTTTAATGATATTTTTGTGTATAGTGATACCTTAAGGGCAAAAAAGTCAAAATGTTCTTTTAGAGGATCTCATGTAGAGTTTGTACAACCGAGAGGGAGATCTGTTGATTCAATGCCTTGGTTAGAATATAAGGGTTTCATCAATACTTGATTTGCAATACAATTAGGCATTTAGGGCAAGATGCCATAAGTAGTAACAACCCTTCATCCATGCCAAACGATCACGCAAGACCATTAGCTTTTCTAGATGAGGTCTCAAGCCTCCCTACAAAAAAATTAGAGTAAACTTCGTTTTTGCTCCCTGTGGTTTGGCCCAAATAACCCTTTTGCTCCAAAGTTTTAAAATCAGTTTTTTCCTCCTTGAGGTTTGCGATCTGTCCCCGTTAGCTCCAAAACACTAACGTCCGTTAATTTTTTCGGTTAAATGAGGGGTATTTTGTAGGGGTGTTCATCGAGTCGGATTTCGATTTAATCGGTTTATTCGAATCGGATTATTCGAATTTCAGAATTTTGATTTGAAATCCGAATCCGATCCGAATCCAAATTGGGTTATTTCATAACCGAATTGATCCGAATTCAAAATCGATTCGGATTCGGATATATCCGATTAATTCGAAAAATCCGATTAGGTTTTGTACCAACAACATGAATCCAAGAAACTGACTTTACATCTAATTTTGATTTGTTTTTGTATCACGACATACATTTCATAAAATATAGAAACACATAAATGAAGCTCCAATCTGATATTGTACCAACAACATGAATCCAAGAACAAATTCAAGAGAACAATCACAAGAACAAATTAACGGAACCATTACAAGATCGATAGAACTCATAACATTCAGAAGACGATTAACCTTGCCTTCGTCGTTGGTCATTGGTCTTCGTCGATGATGGTCGTTGGCCGTCGTAGAAACTCGAACAGAAAAATCAAGATTGTTCACTGTTGTGGTCGCCGTCGATAGTCACAGGCCACAGCTCATTCATCGCATCCTCTGGATGACTGGATCTAGAACTAGGGTTCCAACTTGCAATTGTTTTGAATAAAATTGACGCTGAGAAAGTGAGAATCGAGATCTAGAGATTTAGATTTAGATTGGGTATGGGCCAGGTGAAGGTGAAACTGTGACGCCCAAAATTACATGGGCTCGCCACGTCATCGGATTTACAACAAAGCACAAAGGTTTCACAGAGGTTACACAGCAGCGGAATTAAAACTCAAATATATATATTAAACCCAAGTGCTGTTACATAAAATTCAAACTAATTTACATTATATGTCACTAATTATCGCCAGCATACTAGCTAAGTCCGCAAATGCCTCCAAGCTAAACAAATCATCACTTGCACCCTGAACCTTCTCCTGCATCTGACATGCATACTTAAAAACGTCAGCTTACGCTGGTGAGT
>WOUH02063825.1:0-10475 GCA_009936405.2 Stevia rebaudiana
AATTATGAAACTTAATATTTAGTCAACCATTGTGCTATTGAACGATCATGAGGTCACGCCGGTGTTTCCGCCACCGGCAGGGTGTGACAATACGTGCTAGTGCTACGTGAAACAACGACAAAAAGTTTAAAAGACTAAAAGTTTTCAATATTTTCTCGTAATCTATTCATCTTCAGCCCGAATGCCCATTTAACATACTGAATAAGTTGGCCCATTTATTCAAAACCCAAACGAAATAAATGTGGTATCACCTGGCCCGTTTTGTTTCACACAAACCACCCATATAAAATAGGTATTTGTATCCATCAGTAACAAGAACTAGGGTTTTCCATCAAAGGCACCGCTTCTTCTTCAAGGTCTCACCGGCAACCATCGCGCCGTCAGCGGATCACTCAATCACGCAAACATGGGGTATGAATCACCTCCATTGATCTACTTCATCATCATAATTAGCCAAAATTATTGTTTCATGTCTCATTTGTTTCGCAAGTCGTAGATAATTGCTTAGGTTCGTGTTCATTTAGGTTTAGCTGTCGAAAATTATGCTTTTTTTTTGAGGATTTACCTATTGTTGTTGAATAGCGCATCGCAAAGATAATGCTCAAAACTTTATTAGCAAGTTAATTGTCAAAGTCATTGGTTCATTTTTGGCAATTAGGCAGCGAGGTTGTACGCTTTTAAATGGTTATCTGAATATTGTGTGCTCTTGTTGCTATTTAGTATGTTACAATGTTATGTGTTTAGATTTATGGTTATTAAATGTTAGAATTTGACATGTTACTAGAATTTGAAGACTAGTTGCACTCATTCAAGATACTTGTTGAATTAATTGGATCTTAAAACGTTATGTTACGACTCACTGCATTAGATTTGTTACAAAGCAAAACAATTTTAATAGCACACAGTTGTTTGGATAATGCATTAAGCTTGTTTTCACATTTTGCATTACTTTTTTGCTTAATAATTTTTATTGAGTAGTTATTAATTGATACAATCCATAAAAAAATGATTTGTTGCGACCTTAACCGTTGTGCAATTATTTTGGTAAAAGTAGAACTATGTATGTCGATAGCCTGTATTTCTATATCATTGGTGCACACTCATACTTGTTAAGAGTATCTTTTGGTAATATTTGAAAAGCTTCTAGTGGGTTTACAAGGACATGTTGATGAGGGTTTATAAACTAATTATAAAGATTTTAACCATCATACTTTATAATTATATCACTAAAAACATTTTTTTAATATTTTAGGAAGACACATGGAATGGGAGCGGGTCGCAAGTTGAAGTCTCACCGCAGGAGACAAAGATGGGCCGACAAATCATACAAGAAGTCTCATCTTGGTAACGAGTGGAAGAAACCGTTTGCTGGTTCTTCTCATGCTAAGGGCATTGTTCTTGAAAAAATGTAATTTCAATTCATTAAAAAAATATTTATTTTTACGTCTTTTTATCAATAAATAATCATTATTTTTTATTTGCAGTGGTATTGAAGCTAAACAGCCCAACTCTGCTATTAGAAAGTGTGCTAGAGTTCAACTCATCAAGAATGGCAAAAAGATCGCAGCTTTTGTTCCCAACGATGGTTGCTTGAACTACATTGAAGAAAATGTTAGTTTTCAACATCATTAATTTAAAAAGATGTATATTTAAATTTATAATCTTTTAACCCTTTTTTTTTTTTTTTTTTTCAGGATGAAGTGTTGATTGCGGGATTTGGGCGAAAGGGTCATGCTGTTGGAGATATTCCTGGAGTTAGGTTCAAGGTTGTTAAGGTTTCTGGTGTTTCTCTTTTGGCTCTTTTCAAGGAGAAGAAGGAGAAACCAAGATCTTAAATTTCTCTTTTTTTGAGATTAAATTGTTGATTTTGGTTTGTTTGTCAAAGAGTCTAGATGTTGGTTTATTATGTTATCTTAAACATGTATTTTGTTTAATCGTGATTTTGTTCTTGCTTTATTTATTGCGTTGTTTCATATTTTATTGCATCTATGATAAGATTACCAATCTTTGTGGGATAGTTCACAATACCAATGTGGCCATTCTTTGTCAACTTAACCATCGTAAGTGAAAAAATATTTTTTTTCACAAGTTATGAACATAAATGATTTTTGTTTTTTATTTTTACTTAAAAGATTAAAAAAAAGGTTTACTAGAAAATTAAAAGACAAAAATTAATTTGCTTTTAAAAAATAGATTACAATGGCGTGTAAATTGAAACATAATAACAGATACACTATTAAATTACAAATTTCTTTAACTTTAATATGACTAAAATGAAACATATTAAAAAAAATACATCATAAAATGTTTGAAACAATATATATGAAATATTAATGTAATTCACAATTGTAGGTATTTGAATTCATATCTTTCAAAAAGAATGTATTTGGTTTTTATTTATTTATTTATAATGTGCATATGTAGTATTATGATATTCAAATATTTACTACTTTATTATAGTTTACGTGTTAACTATAAGTATTTCATTAATTTTTTTTCTCATTTTTTAAATTTATTTATGTATACTGCAAGTATACTACATATATCTATTATAGTACAACTTACAACGCATTTTTTTTCCTTTTAACATATCTTCATTATACGCGCATTCAATGGCGGAGCTTAAACAAAAACGTATAGTGAGCCGAGATTTTTTACGGGAAAAACTATGGGAGGCCGCGGCTATATACACAAAAATTTCGAATGAAATCCAAATTTTACACTGCTGACTGAAAAAACAACGGGGGTAGGGCCACCCATGGCCCTCAAATACTTTGTCAATGCACGTATTAAAGATGATAAAATTTGTGATTTAATGGTGGAAACCATTTAAAGTAATAACGTATGTAAAAAATAAGAAATATTTGAAGTTCACTTAAGTGATATTTTAGTTTTCGTACGAAGAGTGGTTCTCCCATGAATCACACATTCACACCCATGGTCCTATTAAGAGAAGTGTATCGAATCTTACCAAAATTCATGCCATCAAAATTAGTATATCTTGACTATAGTTCAAAGTATATTGGATCTTAATATATCTACAAAATTATTTGTTATTCGGTAAAGATCGAGAAGTTCTTCATGCATGAGAAGAGCTTAAAGCAAACAGTTGTTCACAACTGCTTTCTTATTGTCGATAGGTTAGGTTTCTTAAGGCATTTCATACTGATAACGTGTTAAAATAATTGAGGGAAGAAACTGATTCATTGATAGATACTGCAAGTATAATGGATACATCATCTATACATAATACAATGAGAAACCGTTAAATCCATAATAACGACTGACCTATAATATAGTCTTTATTCATAACAGGAACACACAAAATAGCCATCTTTCTTTATAAACTTCGTATTCACACTTGCTTATGCTAGATTGTTTGTGGGAATAGGTTCTACATCTAGCATTGTTAAAAAGGGGAGTTTTATATTGATGTAATACACTCTACTTGAATTACAATTTGGTTATTAATTTTTGAAAACCGAATGCTTTAGTTTGTATTGAGTTCAGTGTAAAACGAAACGATTTAACTTATCACAAACAAGCTCAAGCTGAACTTCGCTTGTTAAGCTTCTTCAGACAAACGAGCTGATCCTAAGCCGGATAAGTGATTCACATATTCTTTTGAATATAACTCAAAATTTATTTATCCAAAAAAAAAAAAAAGTAAACGTGTTTTGAATAAGATAAAAAAATACGGAGTAACACATAATTAAAAGAACGAAAATATTTAGAAAAAACATAATTATTTTTTAAGGATCGAAAAGTCTGAAACAGTGAAACTTCAAACTCCCTCCAAAAGCGATACATTTTTCATTTTCAAAGCAAGAAGCACGTGAGTTTCTGCCTGTTCTTCATCACCCTCATTTTCTTTAATCTCAGCTTCAATTTCATCATCTTTCTCTAAAACCCTAGTTATCTTTGAACATTCAGATCATACAATGTGGCAAGTTCTGCTGGCTGCAGCAATAGCAGGATCTGGATATTTCGCCAAAAACCTTCTGTACAAAGATCACATCAAACTCACAAAATGTTCACCTCAAAAACTTGATTCACCCACAGAGACACCATCTCCCGTCGAGAATGCTGAAGCAGATGAACAAACATCGTCTATTTTTAGGTTTTCTAGTTCTTCTATCGGCTCAACGAATATGAAGAAGAAATTAGGTCGTAATGGTGGAAATAAAGCCGGCAATCGAGTAAATCATGAAAGAAAATTTGTGTCTGAGAAGAAGATTAGTGATGTTATAGCTGATGACCATAAGAAGAATGTGAAGAAATTTGCTGTTTGTTTGAAGAAGAGGCGTATTTCTAGAAATGCGTCTTCAAAATTTCGTTCTTTTGATGTTAAAGGTAATCAATCTGATTCATCTATCGATTTTCAGTTTCTTCAATACAGCATGTTTGATTGCATCATCTATTTATGAAACCCTATAGTCAATTAGTCATTACAGCCACCTTCATACTTGTTGAAACAAAAAAAAAATAATAATAAACAAATAAAAACATTTAATCTGCAAATATTAATTTGATTAAGGCATTTTGACCTCAAAAAAGTCAAATCAAAGAACATAACATCTTTATCCTATATTTACCTTAACTTATGAGTTAGGTAGTTAAAAGCACAAGTCTCACTCAAGGCGCAAAAAGCAAGTTTTAGGTAATTTTTAGATATTTCATACAAGTTTTAGCTGTTTGAGACCTGTTTAACCTTTAATTCTTTAAACCAGTAATTTTTTAAAAATTTGACCTGTTTTTTAATTTTTTTTTTGATAGATGCAAGCCGAAATTGTTTCGCCTTTGACTACATAGCTTGTGAGGTTATTATGAAGATGAATATGTCTCTTTGTTTTTTTATGCATATCAAATTGATGGGAAATCACTTTTTTTAATTAAATCGTCTATAATTTAGAAAATTTATTTATTTTTCATTTGTTATGATGCATTCAGACAAATCATCTTTCGGTTATGGAGTCGGAGTTGGCATGATGTACATGATGTCAGCAGGAAAAGGCGAAATCGAGAGGCTAAATAAAGCAGTAGACGAGACTGCTAAAGTTGTTCAAGAATTAAAAGATGAGATTTCAAAAACAAAATCATTGTCTGATTTGAAGACTTTAAATATCAAATGTGGTCAATCTGTTTTTGAAAAATCTGATGTGGTGGAAATTAAGCAATTAGAAGCTGAACTTGAATCTGAGCTTCTAAAACTTCAAGTCTCCAACACATCATCTGATTTGCAGGTAAACAATTTTATGAGTTAAATCCACATTTTTTTTTTATTATTTTTTTTTAAGTCATAATCAATCTTGGTTAACTATTTGTGACTATATTCTGTTGATGCTCTACAGAACAAAACTTCATCTGAAACTCTTTCCAACTCACAAGATCTTGATTTGGAATTTAAACAATGTAATGCTGTAATTCCATATGAACTTGATCAGAAACTATGTCATTTGCTAATCGAACAGCAAGAAAGTCAAATCGTTGACTTGGAGTCAGAATTGCAACACACGAATTCCAAGCTCGTTGAGAAAGAATCTGAATTGCAAGCATTGAAAGATTGTGTTAAACGCCTCAGTGATTTTTCTGCAACAAGTCCCTCAGGTACACCTTTGACTTTTGGAGTCAAACTTTTATATGAGGTTTGGAATTGGAATTGAAGATCTTTGACTTTTAGTTTGACTTCTGAACTACTTTTGCTCCAATTCAAACTCCAAACCGTGAAACTGAAAGGTGGATTTAAGGCATTACCAATGCATGTTTCAAACTTTATAATTGCAACAAGATCAAAACGTATGACAAATATTACAAGTTTGGTGTCTAGTTTTTCAAATTTTCATATTTCTCTCACAAATATTTAGTGCATTAACAAACTTTTTTTGTCTTAATTTGTTTAATTATGTCAAGTGAGAAGTTTTAAATTATGAATTAATTTTATGAAATATTCAATACTTTATATGAAACAATGCATATTAAAGTATGACAAAGATACAGTAATATTATCAGAAACTGTTCCACATAAACTTTTTAAAATTTGTTGCTACACCTAATTTTATCTCTTGGTTGGAGATGAAGGTTTACACATGAAACTAAAATATTATGGTTTTGGATGACCAATATTTTTAAAATGCTTTTTTTTTTTTTAAAATCAACTTCAATTTTTCAGATGAAGAAACAGAAGACCAGTTTAATGAAGCCCATAACAAGATGATATATAATAACAGAAGATCAATGGCTGGGATTAAAAGGACAGTTGACTTTAACTGAAATGTTTTTGTGCATATCCTAACCAAGCTATATTGTATTCCACGATAAAATTGTACATTTTTATAAATTTAACTCTTTATCTTAGAAATTTGATAAGTTTCTTGATTAGATTTAGTTGCATGTAACCGATTTTCTTCTTTTTCTTATGGTTTATGGAATATATTGTCCCTTAAAACATTTTTTTTTGCCGTTGGAGATCATTGTTTTCTTTTTACCAGCATGAAATCTATATAATCTAATTACCAAACCTAGAATCTGTAAGATTCAAACTCTTACTATTTGGTGAGGGTAATTCACTATTTAC
This sequence comes from Stevia rebaudiana, assembly GCA_009936405.2. Classification (NCBI taxonomy): domain Eukaryota; kingdom Viridiplantae; phylum Streptophyta; class Magnoliopsida; order Asterales; family Asteraceae; genus Stevia; species Stevia rebaudiana. The sequence goes on from WOUH02063825.1 coordinate 6,575, forward strand.
CACTGGATGTCCCTGTTTATGCTACTCAACATCTATGTTATGTGATGACATCTTGATATGGATGATAGATGCACAAAACAACATTAGATAGTAGGTTAAGAGCATTCACATTTGGTTATCAGTAAACTTGTAGAATCACTATATGTAGAGAAACATTATTTGTTTAATTGGATATGAAAAAGAAAATGTAATGATAAAGATATAAAAGAATATGATTTAATTGAATAAAAAGAGAAAATGTAATGATAAAAGTATTTTTTATTCTATTAAATAAGAGAGAAAAAATAAAGTAATGATTTTTAGTGAAATATAAAAATAGAGATCCAGGATCAAATGTGAATGCTGTAAATACTAAATACATAGCAAATCTTAAGTAAAGAACTATGGGATTCGTGTGAGCATGTGTATCTATTACTTTTACTATGATGGACCAGATGTCAAGTATGGTTCGTAACAATCTATCTTATGAGACATACGATGATTCTTTCATCATTTGTCGTGTTACCTTACCTACTAAAATATCACATGTTTACATACCAAATCCCAGTATTACGATTCCATTTTTGCCTAAATTTCAAAGTAAATGGGTCTCTAAATGCGGTATTTCATTAGTGACCTTTTCGGGGAATTGGTTAATCATAATAGAAGTATAAATATCTTTATATACTAAGCACTCACTTATGAGTACATCATCTTCAAAATTGTAGCCTTCCCATGGGACATAAGCTACTAACACGTTTTTACCAAAAGCGAGTTCATCGCCAGCTATGACGTCATATGCTAAAATTTGTCCCTTTTCAATGCATTTACATAACCATCTCTTATTCTCTCTATCAAACGTAAATATAAAACTTTCGGATATGATTAAACCAAAACAAAATAATCTACAAAATCAGAATTTACTCCGAATTTAAAAACAAAAAACAAGTTTCTAAAAAAACCATAAAGTTTTAAATAATTAACACTAAGGTTTTCTAAATATTTGCAAACAATCTTTTTGAGGATTAAAAATTAAAGTTTGAAAGCGTAAGGACTTCTTATGTAAATTTATAGATTGTTTTGGGGGTGGCAATGAATTATGTCATTACATCGCTGAGGTGGCATGTTATGGGAGGTGGAGATTGTTATGGCAATTCATCTTCATCTCCAAAATTGGAGATGGTTAAACACGTGACCATCTTCCCATTGGGACTTATTTTGGTAAAGACCATGATCAATGACTATTTTGTTTAAGAAGGCTGGTCAAAGGGTTATTTTTGTGATTTTGATATGTATTTGACACGGTGACCTCTTATTCAAATCCTTTATTTCTGTTAAAATAATAAATATAAGATTTATTATTACTCTTTTATTATTTTATTGTCAATTCAATGTTTCTTACTTAGTTTGTATTTGTTGTTTGTTCTTGATGTTACAGTTAATTGATCGTGGACACTTTCTGTGGACTCTTGGGCTCCTGAGCTGTATTAGAGTTGGGCTATACTGAAGTTGGGCTGGTCCAGTAGCTGTCGTAGAAGAGCTCGAAGGGTTAAGGGTTTCTGATGCAGCCGACTTATAAAAAGTCGAGTTCAGAGAGAAACTCGAACAACAGAAAATATCTTACACACACTTACGTTTTCTCTCTCTTCGTTTTTCCGTTTTTCAGATCTGATTCTAGGGTTTATATGATCATCATCGTGTTGATGATGATCTGGTTAGTCTGATAGGTCGTAGATCTGGTGTTTGATACAGTTCATCGTGTTGATGATCTGAGATAGACAACATTCTTGTTCTGTTGTATGTGTTCTTTGTTTCGAACGTTTCTGTTTTGATTCCAGTAAGATTTGTTTGAGTTTCTACAAATCTGGTGTTTTAACAATTTCAATGGTGTTAAAGATAAACTCTACTCATTTTATAGTCACATCAACGTTTAAATATCACTAAGACACTAAGAAACTGTTATTCAAAGTTTAGTTTTTTTCAAGAACAATATATATGTTCTAATAATAATATATTATCTTAAGTGCTCGAATGGAAAGGGGTAACATTATGAAAACATCAGAATATCAGGATACAAATTGGGTTTCATTTTTTACATTAATATTTCATTGAAGTTTAGATACGAGAGGCATGTTCTTGATGCTTTTTTGTCCGTCCACAAGGACAACCTAAAGATTTTGGTCAATCATAAAACTTAACAACGAATTAGGTATTTGTTGGTATCATTGGGTAATATCACGTCCATCATTGGAACTTCCGTTACGGATAATGTCACAAACTTTCAAAGTAAGGTTGTAGATAAAATAGTAAATCAAGTAAAATTTTATTATACTTTCACATAACAAGAAACATTAATAACCATAAATCTGTCTATAAAGCAAGTACTCTTAAAGTAAATCTAGACATGTACTGTTCCTTTACCAATTTAAGCATGTTCACCGGCTTTTAGCATAATCAATCTTATTAACAGTTACTTATGTTGATCTTCTGTATAAAAAAGCCTCCATTGAATTGGATCTAAACACGGCCCAAGATCCGAGTTAGGTTTACCTCAATAAAAGACTTAGTTTTTCTATCCCAAAAGAACCAGCGACGCAACTTATTGCATGCTAAACTCTATTTTGATGTAAAAAGTTTATAATTAAATTTATTATAATTCTATAAAAAAGAATGTTTACATATATACATAATAAATATAATAAAACAACACTATACAAACTTGAACAACGATACGAGCATCTAGAATGCAATAACTTATAAATGTGTCTAGCCAGCTTCTATATTAGCAATCTATCCGTCCTTTTATAAGTTATAACACATCACTTTCCCAAGCAATTCATCCATCCATCAAATTAATGTAACTACTATTAACACCCTACTAATTAATAATTTAAGTCTTTCAAGTTTCAAGATATTTAAAAGTAGAAATCAAATGAGAAGTTAAATTCACAAACATGATATCTCTATAAAAATAAATATTGGTTAAAGACTTGAAGGTGGTTGAAACCTAACCTAGGATCCGATTCAACTCGAATTGTTTTCAAAATCTTTGTATCTTTTGGGCATTGTACAACAAATGATTTGGATTGTCAAATAATTGACGATGTTGGTGTTGGTTTGATAGGGGCCTGTTTTATTGTGGGGTCAAAAGACAAGTTCTTGATTGAGTGCAAGAAAAGAAATAAATTCTGAAACCCATGGGTGACATTTTGTTTTCTTGTTGATTGGAAGTGTTGGGAAAACTCCCACATGATATGTCAATTCATAGTTTCTGGAATTTCCTAAACTATACCAGTTTTGGAGATGCTCATGGTTATGTACACAAAGGGCAGTGGGGGTAGTTTTGTAATACACCAAAATTTAACCGAGTAAAATACTATATATTAATTGGATATGAAGATAGATACTCAAAAAAGGTGCAGACATCTCTTTTTTCTTTTTTTTTTTCTTTTTTCAAATTTGCCTTTTTTATATCAAATTTCGGTGAGAATGTGAGATATGTTTTTTCTACCCTTTTTACATAATATAATAGTATTTTTTTAAAATACTTGGAAAATCTGCATGAGAACGAATAAATGTATAAGAAATTAGATGTCAAACTAGTAATTGGTTTTGAGTAAATTACAATTTTAGTCATCTACATTTATAGCTGTTCTTAGTGGCTTTCCTTTAGTCTTAAAAATAACAAGAAAACATGCATTTATGTTTAAAAAGGTTTCATGTTTCATACTTTTCTTTAACGTCGGTTAGCTTTTCTTACTAAACCAATCATATGCAATTCATATGAGCAGGGCCGGTCCTGAGGATTTAAGTCCCCGGGGCGAGACGGGAAAAAAAGGCCCCTGTGTACGAATGAATTATCAGTTATATAAACTTATTTTTTTAAAACGAGGATTAAAGTTATGACAATAAACATACCAAA
>WOUH02063866.1:0-10474 GCA_009936405.2 Stevia rebaudiana
ATTTTTACAAACACTTGGTGTGCATAACTTCCCAATTTCGTGATCAATCATCTAACATCATCAAAATTGACCATAATGCATCATAATCACCAATTTAGCTAAATCTCTAGTGTCTACATGATCATCAACACTAGATTCTATGCTCATAATGCATACAACACATCAATTTCAACATTGCATTTCACACAATCATCATCCAACTCAAGAAAACCACAAAAACTCAATTTCAACCAAATAAATCACTTACCTAGTGATTAGTATGCAAGGATGCTGATAATCTTGACCTAGGGTTGTAATCAACACTTCAATTTGATGAGCAATTGGTCAAATTTCAGAATTTTGGAAGAGCTCCTCTTCTCCCTCCCTTGTGGTCGTCGCCCTGCTCTCACACCACCACATTTCCTGATTTTGACCACCATTTGACCATATTACTCTTTTAACCCCTTACTTACAAGTTCCACCTAATGACAATTTTAGCCCCCCAACTTCTAGTTAACATTTTAACTAGTTAAAACACCCGTATAACACCAAACTAACTTAACCCCGTTATTCTAGCAAATAATAACTATTATTATTTACACAAAATACGTAATACGCATCTTTCATTTAATAATCAACAAATACGCGTTTTATATGCGTTTACCCAAAATGGGTCGTTACATTATCTGTGATCCTATAAATGATTAAATAAATTCAACATACATCAAGTCAACAACTGAGAAGTTTTTATCACCTTTAGTAGAAGATTATATGGGTGAGTAGTAGAGACATACAAGAAAGAAATGACAATTACCTCTTAACTTAGATGCATCTGATGTTCTTAAAAAAATTGGTGAAAAGACATACAACGTTACAAATCTCTCGGATTAATTTTGTTTGAACATATTGTCTCGCATTAGACAGATTGCGCATTATCAAAAGTAGATTAGATTTCTGTTTAAAAAAACAAAGATTTGGTTATAACCTAAAACCGAACCGACCAGTACACACCACTAGTCCACAAATCTTCTAAGAGTGTCACATAGTTTGATAAATTAATTATTAATAACATCATCACAATAAAAAAAATCCTTTTTTTCATGCCTTCTCCATCTACAAAACAATATATTACGAAATATACACAGAAGAACCATCAACTGTTTATCGAAAATCAATCCAAAAAGAGAATTTAAAACGAAAAATACATCAAAGATCTTCAAAAGAATGCCAATGTCGTTGATTCCTCTCTAATTCATTTGATATATAACCAACAAAACTACATATTCCTGAAATCACTCACCTTCCACAGTGATGGATGTAAAATTGCCTACATTCAACCGTCCTTAGATTGCTATGAGTGAGATTTACCGGATAAAGTTCTTGTAGCAAATCACGATATTGTTCTAAAAACGCGGTTTAGTAATCATTTGGAGTTTCTACAGATTGATTCGATGAGCATAACCACGATATTCTGCCTTTGGATTGCGCATTCGCCCATCGAAAACTGGGTCTCGAGTACCTATTGAGATGTGATCGCCTAACTATCGATGTAATCGTGTCTGTACCGCGCATACATAGATTATTCTCGAGTTTCAATGACAGAAACTTTTGGAATCTTAAAGATTGTGAATCAGGTTTCAGGTTCGATAACGGAATTGTTTCTTGTGTAATTCGAGTGTCGCTTCTGGGCATCGAAGAACACGAGCAACATGACATTGTTGGGCTCTGTTTGAATGGCGGTTGAAGGAGTGGTTTTGTGGCGGTTAGCTTCTTGAAAGAGACGATCCCGTGGCGGCAGAAAGGACACGGGATTGAACCCGGTGGCGCGTGTGGTGCACTCGAAGCGTTGTTAGTTGAACAAAGGTATAATGCACATCGAGTGCATAATTCGTGCTGACAACCTGTTATGATGATTGATCGACATCAGACTTTAGAAGGCATCATCAACGTTTTCACCATAGGATCGGTGAACCACCATAACAACCGAAAAAAATTTACAATTTTTTTTAAAATTATTTCAAAATCTCATTTAATAATTTATTTGTGATTTCAGACTACATATTTTAACTTATTTAAGTCTTTAAAATTGCAAAATTCGTACCGAAACAAGTAGTATTTTCATAATTTTGTTTTGAATTAGATACATATATAGGTCTATTTTGATATTATATATAACTTCACCCAGTTCTTTATTATGGTTTGGTTGGTCTGACCAGTGGACCAGTAAGACGACCTGTTCAATGTTCGGTTCGGTTCTGAAAACATTATAATGCATACCTGATGCTGCTACAGTGCATTTGTTTTCCAAGCACACAGCACATGGGTCGGTACAATTTGAAACTGAACCACCAGTCCATCCGCATTCTCTGCTTATACAGAATAAAAGAACATTGTTAAGTTGACTTTTGAAGTCAAAATCCACAGGTTTTGGTACTGGAATGAATCTTTTTGCATGCAATTTCAGAATTTGCAGGAACACTTTTGTATATCATTGTGTAAAATTAGGAAGAAAATCTACCCATAATTCCATATTGTGATTATTGTCTGTCAATTAAAAAATCTATCAAGGAAAAAATGAAGAACAAAACTGTAGATGTTGACTTTTGAAGTCAAAAACTTTCAGAAATGGTCTAAATTCATTATGAAGGTTTACTAATTTGACTAAATCCATGAAAAATTCGAGCATTTTGGTGCTAAATTAGTATCATAATAACATCAGTGATCTCTATTCAAGCAGAATAACTATAGAAGTTGACTTTTAAAAGTCAATTTGGTAAATTCGAATAGTGATCAAAATTGTACAAGTTAAAGGATTGCAACAATTCATAAACCACTATGGATATTATTACCATATTGGTACGGAATATGTTAGCAAAGTCCATTCATAACCCCTATATATATGCAAAAACTAAATGGCCATTTAGGGTTGACTTTTAAAGTCAAATAGACAAATTTCAAATTTGGTCCAACTTCTAGCATTACAAGTTTCAAACTTTATATAAACTCATAAATTCTTTAATTATTGTTGTAAAAACTGCAACAAAGTTGAAATCTTGATTGTCAATGATCTGAAAGAAATGAAGAACTTAAAGTCAACACTAACCGTGCGATTTTGACTACACTCATAAACGGGAGTGACAAATATGGAGACGGAAGAATAGTTGTTCGGTCTTGTTGATGCGAACTTAAAACTTCCTCGAGCCATTCTCTATGCCATAAACGCGCAACTTCTAACGGACTCCATCTTTTACATATAATAAAATCAAATTAATTAACAAAAATGTAAATTCACATGCTTTCTCTTGAACACATTACACACTTCAAAAAGCCAATAAAATGATGACAAAAGGTTCTTTAGATCAAACAGAAAAGTCAACAAAGAAACAGATAACAAGAAAAGTCAACAAAACTGAGTAATTTATAAGTCATAACTATTAATTTAAACAAAAGATGGGATTGATAGTGGAAATAAATACCCTTTTTCATTTTCTGCTGTTAGACTTGCACCACGGGCTATTAGAATCTGTAACATAAGGAAACAGACAGAAAATGTCGATTTTCACCATATGTCAAACAAAGTTAACATTTTGAAAAAATTCGTTTTATTATAGTTTTCTTAATTGAATGAATCATACTTGACAACAATGTGGATTTCCACCATATGCTGCATAATGGAGGGGTGTACTTCCAGCACCTGAAAGCAGAAACAAAATCTTGGTTCGACATTGTAAATGAAGGTTAAATATATAGCAAGATGAACGGGTTGAGTTGCGGGTCAAAATGGGTTCGAGTTAAAACGGGTCATTTTTTATTTTTGTACATATTAAAGATAAACTTTGGATGATTATCAATCTGTTTGACCCGTTTTACCCATTCCCTTTTGAACCAGTGTTATGTTTTGACCCGTTTGAGATAAATCATAAAATAGAACCTAAATCAACTAATTTATAAAATACCAATTAAATCAATTGTAGTTCCGTCTTCTAGAGTGACCTCATTCATCGATGCCCCCAAATCAAGAAGTAAACACAAACTTTCAACATGCCCGTTTAATGCAGCCATATGAAGAGCAGTTATACCTCCATCAGCAGGTCGATTGATTATCTCATAAAGTGAGTTTCTAGAAATAAAGTTTTAATTTTTATCAGACCCCAGATAAAAAAATTAAAAAAAATCAGCTAAAAATTACAAATCTTGATAATTATGATAAATCAAGGTTTCTTGAAGCATACCCGCCATTGGATCCGGAGACAAATTCTTCAATTCTTGATCTTTTCTTTACATGTTTATAAAATGTTGGAATACTAGGTATATAATCAGCAAGTAGGATCCGGATGCAACACGAATGCCCATTTAAAGCAGCCAAATGCAACGCGGTACCTCCGTTTAGAGAATCCGTTTTATGGATCTAACATTTTACAGTAATTAATTAACATAATTACTAATTTAATCAGTCAAAACACAAAACACACTGCAGTATAGATTGTCAAACATACATTGGCTTTGAAAAGAACAAGAGTCAACACAACTTCCCAATGACCAAATTGACATGCTTGCATTAAAGCAGTCTGTTGACATGGAAAATTAATAAATAATAACATAATATTAATATCTGCTAATATGACAGCATGTTTCAGATGTAAGATGAACATGAAAGTTTTACTTTACTAACCTGCCCGCGATAATTCTTGACATTAATATCAACACCTGACTCGATCAAAAGAGAAACAATCTAGAACAGATCATTAGACATAAGTAACTTACAATTAAACAGTTTTTAATCAAGATTAGTGATATAAACTGATATGAACAAGAAAGATAATAAGATATTATACCTCATGGTGACCTTCAGCTGCAGAGTGATGAAGTGGCGAATTTCGACCACCAAAAGTGGTATATTTAGCAAGTTTTGGGTTGTAATCTAATAAAGCTTTTGCTTCTTGATAATCACCATCTCTTGCAGCTGAAACAAGTCGTTCTCCAGATGCTGAACACCCGAATGTATTCCCAACAAGACTCAAAGATCTCATGAATTTTGTTTTTTAGGAAAATTGTAACAATTTCACAAAGAATGAATGATAAAGTGTTGTAATTTTAATGTCTTATGTTTGGTAGAACAACCGCATCAAACCAAGTTTCTTTGGTGTATCTTCTTGAACTAATGTTGATAAAGCTAATTAAAATAAGGATGATGATGTTGTCATAGATATGAAGGGTTGTTTGTTGCCTCTAGTTGCAAACAACTTGTTTTTTGTTATTAGTTTACTAATAACAAGTTAACAACCAATGAACAATATGAACCAATTGTGTTGATTAATATAAATCAAGATTGAGACGTGTTAAAAAAATAAAAAAATAAAAAGAAACATTCAAAACTATTAAGTAAAAATGCTGCTTTAGGCCGGTTAATGTAATTGCTTGCAGTTTATAAAACTATCTCCCAATAATCAAAATTAATTTTACCTTTGAACAGATTAACATGAACTCAAAATGAACCCAACACGAAAATTTCAATCAAAAGCCAAAAGATTTATGTATAATTTTGCACGAATTGACACAATCGCACTAAGGATTTCACTCTATATTCAGAAATATTCAATATCCATTACTCGGTAAACTAGGGTTCTTGAGTTCGAATTTCCGGATTCATCTGGAGATATAAAGATTGATGAGTACTGAAATTCTTCTGTTGTATCTACCACATTGAGGTTGTGATAATGATTATGATCATGTTTTGGAGAATTTGGGATCGAAGACCCAGTATGACAGTGAAGACTGAAGACCCACCAGATGTTCGATCAAAATCTTGAGGTCGACCGAACCTCCATGTTAATGGGTCTGAAATTTGATAGATTAAAAATGGACACAAAATAGTCCCTTCATTATTTGATATGTTGCATATTTTGTCCTTTGACTATTGTTTATGTATTTAATTAATCTGCATCAATAAACTAACTCTTGTCTACAAGGATTGATGTCGACCAATACTTGTATAATCATTAACTGTAATATATAAAAGTCGTACATTGCCTCTTTCATACATTGCTGGCCTAATCGTTTTGACTAATTCTTAAAAAAAATCAGTTCAACCTAATAATTTTATTTAAATATAAAGGAGTATTTGATATTTTATTTTAGAAAAAAGTAAGTCGTAAATAATACCGACTATTGGACCATTTCATTGTTTACAGGTTCAAATATTTTTCTACTAAGATTCATATCCAAAGGGTTGATGTTCATATCTATTAAGGACTTTTGAAACGAATTATGACATTTTGGGTTTTTTTCCTTCTCAGCTAATACACTTTTGAAGTCTAAACACGAGTCCTGCCCGCCCTTCACAACCGCATAACATTTGTTATATCTTTGTAATATCACTTCTCCATCGTCACTTTTATCGACATGTTTAAATATTTTATTTCGATCATCTTCAATGTTGAGCCCAAAGAGTGGGAGTGTGTGTATCTCTTTGAAGCCAGGAATTTCATGGAAGACAATGCTACTCTCATCCCCTCTTATATATTTGCATTTACTTGCCTTCCAAAAAATATATATGTATATATTCGCGTGTACTGTTTAGACGATTTTTTTTTCATTTTCTTTATTCTCGCCACATGCTTCTTGTTTGTTTTCCTCACTTCCACGTTAACCCAAAAGCCTTCACGGGTAAAACTATTGGAGATGGTCTTACTTTCCTCTTTAGATAAAAAATATGTTGTAGCTAAAATCAATGATATCTTCGAGTTTAGTTTAATCTAGTGTTAAAAATGATAGTTATCTGGCTTCTTGTTGTTAAAAATGATACCGATTCATAAATAAAGTAATTTGTGGAATTATTAAGTTTGTTGTGTCTAGTATTATTTGTTCAATGAATTGATATATAACAGATTGAAAGCATAATCATATTACACGTGAGCTAACAAATCCAGTTTTCACTTGGGGGTATAAACCAAGTTTAAGGTCGTTAATTGGGTAACTACCTATATTCAAAGGGGTCCAGTTGAGATATTGTTTTGTTAGTTGGAAAGTCAACACTCAACACAAGTCAAGCGTGGCTTCCATGATTGATACTTATTATTAACGGATCAAGTATGCCTCCCTTTCTCCTATTTTAGGGTTATATAATTTGATTGTTTCTGCTGGCATGCATGTTTGCTATGATTAAATCGTGACTGATTTGTTTCATTTTTTATTTTCCTTTTAACTTTTTAAATGATAAATTTGAGAAGCTATTTTTTATGAGCCATGTATAACAATTTAATTTTGATATTGAAGTTAGAGAACAAGGTGCCGTATTCTTGATATTTCGTATAAACTCAATTAAACTCGTATGATCCATTGCAATGTATTACCAATTAGCGCCGAAAAAAAAAACGGTTTGCGAACCGAAATCATCAAAAGAGACACTTGATTTTCAAACCAGTTTAGGGAAAAGTCAATTCCAACGCTAACCGAACCACAGGCTTGGGATGGTTTCATTATTTGATATGTTGAAACCTGTATAAGCCGAACCAAACCGATTTAAAAAATGGTTTCAAATCCAGTCCAACCCGATTTAAACCCGGTTGATTCTTTTCAAAAACCGATTTTAAACACGACTCCAACAATACTAATTTTGACTTTTGTAACCTAACCTGAACCAATTTGAGAACCAAACCGGTTTGGGCTAAATTTGTACACTTTAGCCTTTAGGCTCTTTATCTCCAATAAACCGGTTACATGGTGGGGCTCTGTAGCTTTAGAAACTGGCTTTAGGCCCATAAATTAAAGACCACTTTCAACTTTTCAAGTTTCATCTGTTCGTAAAATAAAAAAGAAAACACGTGTTATAGAGAATTTATTTTCCCATCAATGTGAGATGAAATATTTCTTCAAAAGTAAAATTCATTTATCCTATTCACTAATCTAAGATTAAAGTTTACAGATTTCTTAGAAGAAAGAAGAAACTGATTAGAAGAATTTTAATTCGAACAAATTGCACCCAAATATTTTTTATAAAAAAAGTTATAAAGTAAAATCTCGAGTACTAAATATGTTGATGCAGCCTTGGGTTAATTAATAAATATGTGTTAATGAAGAAGATTTGTTATAGAAATACACATTAAATTACAAGTTAATACAGTTTAATAAAGTAAAGTTATCATCATAGATGTGTAGAGAAGAATTAACGGCTTATAGCGAAAGAGGGACCTTGTTTTCTCAAAATGATAAAGGAATATAAATGGATTTTAATCTTTGATATTTTAATGGTATGAGGTATAGTCATATGAGAGCTAGTTCTTCATTGTTCATTTATTAGACACATGGTACAAAAGCATGGTGGCTGGTGCAGATGTCCGGCCGTTAACTTTAATATTTAAAGTTTACATGTGACCAATTCTTCTAATTGACGACCCTTGGACGAGTTGCAATTTGCAAGTTTTATGGCAATGAATGAGATTAAAGAACATTAATAGTGGCCTTAGATTTCTCAAAACACATATCCTTAAAACATAAATATAACCGTTTAGGTGTAATTAGATATTGTGGTGATATTCAAACAACAGTGCACGTTTCTTTAAATTTCATCGAGACCAACAAGGGTTCAGGGGCAGCGCCCTTGAGGAAGCGGGGTCCTAGGGGGGTAGCCCCTAGCGGTGTCCAACGGGCAGAACCCATGTCTGGGACTATATGTGTAAATTGTTCAAAAACTGTCATGGCAGTTATCCGAATTCCGTTTTTGTTTGTGATCATCGACCAGAAACGTTGATCGAAGTTTTCTCTATGTGATTTGGAGAAATACGCACAACCAAAAAATCATCCAAAATCTTGATTTTGAATTCTGATTTTATCGGATCAAATCATTGGTATACACTCCAATTTATTTGATCTGAAAGTGATTTAATACGACTTCAGATTCATCCGGTTAGAAATTTCCTCAACAATAAGTGTCTGATGTTCGTTTTTATTCCTTTATCCCTAAACCAACAAACCAAAGACGCTCTAATATATGATTACATGAATTTACCGGTTTAAACTCGAGGAGGGGAGAGGGTTTACGGATTTTATCCGATTGCCGTTTAACTGTGACTCACGAAGGTCAAAGAATCAACCTTAAAGAAAATACACCGCCTAAAGACTCATGTGGGTTGTCTGCATTCACAGACGTATGTGGGTTTTCGTTAATGGATATACTCGCGTGGCCGCACTTAAGTTAGTCATTGGTCGTTATAAAAAGAAAACTTTCGTTCTGACTACTTTCTATAATGAAAGGTTTAAATTTGTAACAGATTAATTTTGTAACGAAGATATTGTTTTAGAATATTTGACTTCCGAAATCACTTAGATATTTCCAATTTGGGTTGTATTAACAATTTAGACAGGGTACGCGACCACATAGTGACATAGGGTCACGTTTTATAGAGGATATAATTTTTTTTTATCCCATTTCTTTATCGTAGGTTGATTAATATATACAAAAGAAGAGATTAAATGTATTAGTAATTACATATTTTAAAGAGACTTAATAATTCAATCTTTTCAATGTTACAAATGTAAAGAAATAATTTATATTTTAGGGCTCAATATCTACTAGTCAAACAAACATAACACTCCAAATCTTGAATTTAGAGTATAACAATTTGTTTCTTTATTAACTTTTTTAACTTGTTTCCCAAATGAGATAAAGTTGGAGATCTTCCCTTGACGTGGGGTTTTTGCTTTCTTACATGTACGTAAACAATAATTGGGTCCAATTAATTTGACTTTTATGTGACTTCTTTCACCACAAAGTCACCAACTCTTTTTTCTTTGACTTCCTTTCCCTCCAAAATTTTGACCAATAACCAGTTTCTCTTGTCCAAAATAGTTCTTATTTACAGTACACACTGACCACCAATTCCCACTTTTATCCTTATCTACTTTATTTATTTTTTTGTATACGTATGTGAAGTGTATGCATATTGTTGTTAGGTGAGTTGACCCTTTTTTGACAAATTCTAAAATCGAAATATTTTTAGATCTTTTTTTCTTAGAATTCTAACATACATATTTGTGTACCAAAAGGCTTATAGCACTTTGAGTTAAGTCATGGATTGTATTAAATTAAAAGTTTATTGCTGGTATTTTATAGTAAATAAAAATATTTATTATAAAGGAATAAAAAATAGCTTGAAGGAAAAAGTTCTAACACTTGGATTTAACAAAAACAAATTATTAAAAAAAGCAAATACTTTTACGTATGCTAAGTTTTTCTTAGAATAAAAATAGTATAAATAATCAAATACTTTTAGGATATGAATCTGTTGTGTATATCACAGATTCTCTTAATTTTTTTTATAAGCAAATTAACACTTTATTTATTTTTTTGTGTATATATGTGTATATATAAATATATTCATTACTGTTTTGGTCAAAAATTAACAAGTGTCAATTTTAGCTATTCCAAATTAGTTAAGTGAGGAAAAAGTGTTTGTCAAAATGTTAAGTGTGTCGAATAGTTGAGTTAACCGTTTTA
>WOUH02063877.1:0-10474 GCA_009936405.2 Stevia rebaudiana
TTTGTTTCATTTCCGTTCATCTTCTTCGCCCCTCTCCCTCCTCATCACTCCGGCAAACCTGCAACTCCGGCATCTGCAAGCCAGCGAGCTTCCACCTTCCACCCGCATCTTCGACGATGTAAACATCAGATCCTGCAACTTCGGCGAGCTTCCCCTGTCTCCGGCCGAAATATATAAAGAAAATTTTAGAATTTTGAGGCCCCTCCGGCTATTGGGCCCTGGGCGGCCGCCCTGTTCGCCCATGCTCAGGGCCGGCACCAAGTCCAACCACCTACTACGATCACCTCTCCTCATCAAAAGATAATCGATATGTGTGTCATCCACTACTGCTAAACGTAATCAAGTGTGAATCCCTCTTCTGAAAGAACGAGTTTATAATACCTAGGTCATAGGCCATTGCAAATTCAAGGAGAACGTCACCACTCTCGTTTCGGGCCCCGAAGCCAAAACCCCCGTGAACCAATGAGAAGCCATCATTCTTTTTCCCTATGTGTCCATTAAAATCTCCTCCGATGTAAATTCTCTCGTCCCTCGGGATGTTCCCCACAACTTGATCCAAGCAATCCCAGAACTCTTGCTTCTCATTTTCGCCTAACCCGACATGTGGCGCATAAGCACTAATTAGTGCGAGTACCTCTTCCCTTAGCACCATCCTCAACAACATGATCCTGTCAATGTATCTTCTAACCTACACCACATTTTCTTGCAGTTCTCTGGTAACTAAGAATCCCACACCATTTTTTGTCCCCTCAGATCCTGGGTACCACAACTTGTAGCCATTATACTCTTCTCCTCGTTTGCCCTTCCACATCATCTCCTGAAGGCATGCTACCTTGACTTTACGTCTTTTAAGGACATACATTAACTCAGCAGCTTACCGGTCAGCGTCCCTATATTCCACGATCCTGCACGTAAACTATACCCCCACTTTTCCCCTACTTTTCCCCTTATGTGCACCCCTCGTCACAGAACACAATCTCAAGGCATCATGATGAACCCTCCCGTCTATGATATAAAATAATCATAACACAATCCACAAGCGTTAAGAGCAAGCCCAATATAGTGATCAACAATGCAGATAGAATAGAAGTAAGATAAATGGGCAAACAAGTCACCACACAAGAAAGACACAAGTCACCACACAAGCAGCAATCACTTAAGTCACACATTAACCATTGAAGTGAAGCAAGCGAACGATACACTAATGATTAGTGGCACAAAGTAACAATAAGCAATCTATGAACACCGGTACGATAGGATACACCCGGTACACAATATACAATGGACTACTAGCAACACGCAATCAAAATAATACTAATAATAATAATAATAATAATAATAATAATAATAATAATAGTAATTACGATAATGAATAAAAAATAATAATTTAATAAATCTAATGATGGGTCAGAAGGTAAACGTTAACAATAAGAAAGCTAGAAGCACACTGAACACCAAGTTACACACGATATACAATACACAATCTGCAGCTAGTGACACACACGATACATGCAAAAACGAGCACCCAAAATCAGATCAAGGGCCGTTCTCGCAAGTAAAATCAAGCGACCAAATAAGTAAAATGTATACGTATAGGTATGATAGGATATAAAACACCTGTCAAATGTTAGGTGTTAAATGCTATTGGAAGTTGTAGTAGGTAAGGATGTTGGAATGGATTTTGGCTGGCTGTTTATTTCCCTCTCGCCGGAGTATGTTTCACATGAGTGAATTAAGATGTCCAATATGTTTACCTGCACCAAAACAACAACCAAAAAAAAGAATGGTGCCTGGGTTTAACCAGGCCTCGCCGGCAATAGGAAATTCCAGCAATACCAGACTCCGATAATCCAAGGAGGAGAGGAGAGGGAGCTGGGGATGGTGGTTTCTGGCCGGCAGTTTTTTTCTGCTTTTCCGAGAGGGTGAGAGGGAGAGTCGAGCACAGTAAATGGGGGCAAGGGGGTGGTGAAGGTGGTTTTTTAAGGCGGTTTCCGCCGGCTGGCGGTGATGGTGATGGGCAAAGTGATGAACATGTTCTGTAGAGGTAGGAGGACGAGAGAGAGAGAACCTTACCGAGTTACCGTTCCGAGTGGCCGGCCGACGGAGTGGGTGCTGGTGGCGGTGGAGTTATCCGGCCGGCAAGTGGTGATGATGTTACCTTTTACGGCTAGTGGAGGTGGTGCTGTTTATGTTTCCGTTTCCGTACCAGTAGAGAGGTATATATACAAACAATAAAAGTAATATAAATTACTTTGGGAAAATCACAAAAGTAGCCCTTTGACCAACATTTTTTTTCCATTTTGACCTTTGACTATTTTTTTTTCTAAACTAACCCTCCAATCAGAAAGTGACATTTGTCATTTCATCTCCTATGTGAGCGATGAAAAAATCAAATCCATGACCTAAATTAATTTCATCTCCTATGTGGGCGATGAAAAAATCAAATCCATCGCCCAACTCAGCATGTTGACACCTCAACGATGTCACGTAAGAGACGAAAATTTGCCACATATTTAATGTTTCATCGCAAAAAGAAAGTAAAATATAAATATTATCTATGTGGGCGATGGAATATGGTAATCCATCTCCATATTTCATCTCTACAAAAAACACTACATAGGAAATACCTGAAAATTCATATTTAATGTTTCATCGCAAAAAAAAGAAGTAAAATATAAATATTATCCATGTGGGCGATGAAATATGGTAATCCATATTCACATTTCATCTTTACAAAAAAAAAATCAATATACATAGGAAATACCTGAAAATTCATTTTATTTTTAATTAAAAAATAATTTTTATACATATATTTTTATTAAAAAAAAACTTAAATTTCTTTTAATATATACATATACAAACATTTGTAATTCTATTTTGTTAAAAAAAAAATCATCTACTTTGTTGAAACAAAATTAAAATTAATTTTACTCTAAGTTTAAAATAAGGATTATACACCTACAATTTCCATAAAAATCTTCTTGTTTTAAGATTGAATATCAAATTTATTTTAACATTTATATATACAGATTTTTTAAAAAATTTTTACAGACACAAGTAACGCTATATATACGTGTTAAACCAACCAACTTTCCATATCTTTCCACCATCCCTCAATCTTACCACCACTTCTAAATCATATCACCACTTCTCAATCATACCTCCATCTCTCATTCATTTTTGTTAACACTTCACTAATATGTTTTCAAGTATAGTTATTTGTTATTATGGAAAATGGGTAATTAATAACGGTGTTGAAGAATTTGTACCAATTAGAGGTAAATGTTCAAGACGCTCGTTAAAATTACCTCCTCATATTAATTATCATGAATTGATAAATCTTATTTCTGAAAGGCGTGATTTTGTAAATTGTATAAGAATATCTTACAAAATGTCTACATACACCCATTTTATTGATATATTGGATGACTCTGATCTTAGTATTTTTTTTTAAATGTTGTTTTCAAATATCCAAATGAAATGTTTACATTGTTTGTGGTTGATGAATCTGATGCGGGTGGTAGCTCAGCAGTCCCACAATTTCATAGTAATCATCCTGAGGCTGTTCACACAAAAATAAACAATGATCGGTTAATCCTGGCATCATGAATATGTTTGTATGATTTTCTCCAAATATACGTACCCCACGAAAATGTGTTCCATGCATTTACATTAACTAATTCTAAAAGATCAGTGTCTACGAGATTTTTACCTTCCATTCCAACAAAGAAATACGAAACTAGTAACAACAAACATAAACGAACACCGTCTATATCATCTAATGTATCAAATTCATTATTAAAAACATATTTTAGATCATCTAATGATACGTTCTGATTTAAAAACAATCTATCTTTAAAATGGAGCCCGGACACATTTGTCTTGGTTTTTTGATTCCCTCCAAATGAAAATCCAGTAATTAAACAAAATTCCTTATGACCAAAGTTTAAAATATGAAAATTGGATTTAAATAATCCCACCTTTTGGGTATTCGCCAATAATAATCCCACCTAAAAATAACCTTAAAATAATATCACCTTTTACTTTTTATTGCAATAATGGTCCCACATAGACGCAAAAAACTAACGGCGGGACCATTATTGTAATAAAAAGTAAAATGTGGGATTATTTTAAGGTTCTTTTAAGGTGAGATTATTATTGGCCAATACCCAAAAGGTTGGATTATTTAAATCCAATTTGCCTTTAAAATATTACCACCTAATAAAAAGTTTAAACCCATCTCCACATTTTCAGTATACACTTGAGTATGTAAAATCAAATGGATTAATGAAAGATCAGTACTAAAACATTGCAACTCCAACCATTTACCAAAAAAAGTTGAGCCAAAATGATGAAATCTTGAAGGATATTGTTTTAACTTTTGACGAATTTGTTTGATAATTTTCATACTGTCTGTCACACACAAATTCCCTAAGCAAAACCCCTGTTGTAAAATGAAAAATAATTATAATTCAAAACAACAAACGGTTTAAATATAAAATTAAGTAATGTATGAATTAAGTAACACTTACTATATTATCTTGTTGGCTATTTTCTTCCATCAAAAGAAAGTGTGGGAACAAATGGAGATGAAGATATGATATATGATTGGGACCAAGAGCAAAGAAATTGGGGATGACAAAATTAAACTAAACACACTTAGCCACACAATTAATGGTCATTCTCAAAAACTAAAATTATTGAACTAGAATATTCACTCACTTGGACATGTGCGAGCAGAAGAAAATTGAAATGAAAATGGAGATGGAGGATGTGTGGGGTAGGGGACAAGGAGAAAAAAAGAAAGAGACAAAAAAAAAAAACAAGTCTTTCGTGATTTTCCCCTTCAAACTTACCCACCCCACATTTATTTCTACTAACTTAATTAATTGGTATTCAATATGTAAAACTAATCCCCAAACTAAATTAATGAAAACCAATACCTGGCTTTTCTTGTTGAAACGAAAACCATCGCCCACGTGGCGTTAAACCATCGCCGTCACATCTATCGCGTAATTGGAAGATGCAATCTAACATGTCACATCCATCGCGTACTTGGGAGATAAAATCTTGCACGTCACATCCATCGCGTACTTGGGAGATGAATTCTAACACGTCACATCCATCGCGTACTTGGAGAGATGAAATAGAAAACCATCGCCAACGTGGACCAAAACCATCGCCCATTAATTTGTGAAATTTTGCAAAACTTGAGAAGGTTTCAGATTTAAATTTAAGGTTTCAAGTCACATCCATCGCATACTTGGGAGATGAATTCTGACACGTCACATCTATCGCATACTTGGGAGAGATGAAATAGAAAACCATCGCCAACGTTGACCAAAACCATCGCCCAACTCTTTCAAGTCACATCCATCGCGTACTTGGAAAATGAATTCTAACACATCACATCCATCACGTACTTGGGAGATGAAATAGAAAACCATCTCTAATACCAATGATGAAATACGTATACCGAATAAACACAAAAATGAAACTAAAAGATAAAAATGAAATACGTGCCAACTCAGGGCCACGTAAGCGATGGATTATGGGTTTCTATTGCCAACGTGGGTGATGAAATTCAGTCACCGGCTAATTTGATAAAAAATAGTCAAAGGTCAAAATGGAAAAAAATTGTGGTCAAAGGACTACTTTCGTGATTTTTCCAATTACTTTATAAAGAAGCATCCGTTGGAGATAAATTGAAACCTATATATAGTATTTTATTAATTAACCATACTAAAAAAGTAAGAATTTAAACTTATATTCTATTTCTAATATCAAATAATTTTGACCACTCAAAGAATAAGATATAGCCTATAGTACCTACCATACAGCTATGATGACAATTGTTTTTTACTATTAAATGGTTTAAAACGTAAGACTATCCGTAGTGGTTAGGGGGTGAAGGGGTGTGAGTGATGAGGCGTCAGTGCCAAGTAGAAGAGAGAGTGAAAAAAGTTGGGTGATGGAAAATTAGTGTAATGGGTGAATGATGGAGAGAGAAAAATTAATGATTAGTTTAATCATTGAATTCTTTTTAATTATTTTAATTTAGATAATTATTAAAAGTAAAAACAACTAAATTATAAAAAAACATAATTAAACATTCAAATATTGTTAAAAAATACATAAAACTAATTAAACAAAATACATAAATATAAATCACACGGGTGGGTCTCACATATTACATGGACGGTTGCTCCAAAGGTGTTCAACCAAATCTGATTTAAGGTTTATGTGTACATCTTCGTTGTGGATGTGAGCGCGATTTGCTTGTCTCTCTTCATCGCTGATCTCGACATGTTGATTCTCATCCCGGCTCATCATAGTATTCGCAAATGACAAGACCTTCGTCTTCTCAAATCATGTTGTGTAGAATCAAATAAACATACATTGCGTTTCTTATTCTGTTGGGCATCCAAGCACGTGCCGGGTTAGCAATTATATACCACCTCTTTTTAAGAACCCAAATGCCCGTTCTATATCTTTTCTAGCTGATGCTTGGCGCTTTTTAAAGTAGTTATGTTTTTCGTTATCATCGCCCATGGTTGAATAAGATTTAACCACGTAGCATATTTAGGATAAATACCAACACAGAGATAGTACCCGTATTTGTAGTACGTGTGGTTGCAATAATATGAAGATACAGGGGCAGTGCCGTAGGTCTATTGTGATCGCCTTGTTGGAATTGGCCTTTACATGCAGTTGGGCAGTTATCCCCCTCCACGTGCATACAATCGATGCTGCCAAGCATACCGGGAAAACCATGTCGCTCCTGATGGTGGTCATAAAGTTGTTGAACATCATAAAAATTAGGCCTCCGCATATATTTTTCTCGGTATAGATGAATAATACCTATAACTTTGTACAATCAAAATATTTTACTAAATAATAATAACATAAAAATAAATTATCAAAAATATAAAATAAATAAAAGCAAACCTTTACAAAAATAGTTAAGGGCGTCACGTGACGTTTTCTCTGACATTTTTAAATAGTCATCTCACGAATCCGCGCAACTGGCGTAAGCTCGTTGACGGATCGCGAACGTGTATTTTTGCAGGCTTGTAAAACCAAGTTTGCCCCTCGCATCATATTTTTGTTGAAAATACTCGTCATGGTCTATGAGGTCGGAAGATATTCGGAGAAAAAGATTGCGACTCATGTGAAAACGGCGTGTAAGTTATTGATCATTATACGTCGGATCATTAGAAAAATAATCTTTGAACAAGAGTTCTTGAGCCCTTGCACGGTCACGATTTATATAAGTTCTTATCTGAATTGGTCTAGCAATCTGTTGGGTATAATGTTGCACCGCGGCCCCAACCGCTGCTATGAACAACTCATCTCATTCACTCGAATCGAGACGAAGAATATAAATCTATTGGGTTCACCATTTTTTTGTTTGAAAAATATAGAAGAGAGTGAGTGTTTAAGGTTGAGAATATGTTGTAAAAATGAGTTGAGATTGTGAGTTGTGAAAAATATAGAAGAGAGTGGTTGTTTATATATAAAGTTTAAATTTTTTTTAATCACCCAACGGTCAAAATGTGGGTTGGGGCCCACACCCAACAGCTTCGTTCTTGATTCCTCTCCTTCCCCTCGACGTGCTCCACATCACGCCAACCACCCACACCCTCCCCCACGCCCCTATGTTTCGGTGTTCCAGGGCGTTAAAGCCCTCTCCGGCCCTCTCCCACGTGGCCATGCCCCACTACGGGCAGTCTAAAAAGCAATCATCTTCTTCCTCATCCTACTTTTCTTTCAAAACCTGCAACTTGCTTCTCTGCAAGTACCATCGACCGGAATTTTCCTTTGGTAACACACTTCACCTGGTTCCGCTGATAATTGAGGGGTATCCGAATTTTCGATTAGGGGTATCCAGATATATAAAATGCTAATTTTTTATTACACTACACGGGGTTAGTTGAGGGGTATCCGGAGATACCGCTGGACCCTTGATAGAACCGCCCCCTAGGTATTATGCAGGAAAAAAATTTCTAAGGTTTTTTCATACAAACCGTTTTTTAGGAAAATAGTCGCTAAACACAACAAAGTTTCCATGAAAATATATCGGAATATATATCTTTTTTTGGTAGTGGTACTAGCCAATTGATGACGCTAAGCTTTCATTTGATTTCATAAGGATATAAAAGATTTAGTATTACTCGGATTTGGATTGAGTTGTAATCTATTAACTGATTGCTCCAAAACCATAAGTTTTTTTGTTGTCGATATCTTGATGATTAAAACTCTAGCTCTCTTTTAATAATGTATTGCTTGCTAATAAGGCGTCAAAAGTCGAAATTTATATTGCCTAACTATTTGTTTTCATGAGATATTTGACTTGGAACTAGTTTACTTTGAAAATATTTATGATTTCAGGTACTCAGGAGCTTTATATGCGTTGCGAGAATGTTTAGAAGGTTAAAAGGAAGTTAGAAGGACGAGAGATGACAATACAAGAAAGATGGTGCAAGAGAAATAAAATAAAAGAATTAAAGTTGGAATACCAAAGTTGCAGTTATGGAAAGTAGAAGGACAAAAAGTGCAATTATGAAAAGTGGAAAAGAATTCAAAGAGAAAAACGTGGAGATAAAACACAAATTAGGACCAGCGTATTGTACCCTACATGTGCACCGTATACATAAGCCTTGCAGCGTATTGGGACTTTTAGGAGCGTATTATACGCCTCTTTAGGTGTATTACATTCTAGTTTGCCACCATTCCAACGTATTATACTGCAATACCACCGTATAATACGGTGGTATGTAACTAGGTCCGTATTTTCATATTTTCAAGTACAAAAAAACCAAAATTCATAGGTTTTGAGACATGATCGACCATGGGCGAATCTTGGGACCTATTTGGGCGATTTTCAACATCAAAAGCCATCTATGATGAGTGGTAAAACACATATCATTCCATAGTGTAAATAGAGTCTTTTATTTGTTTATTTGTACAGTTTGTATAGTTTTTATATGATGTGTGCTTGTACTTATTCTTTTCATATTTTACAGATGTTCGTGATGAAAATGATGATTTCGGAGCGTAATTGATAAAGAACGAGCATTCGAGAGAAAACTAGACGATCGTCTTAAAAATAAAGAAGAATTCTCGAAAAAGAAGTTGCGCGGTGCGCGCAATCCAAGAAGAGAAGCCGCGCGATGCAAGCGAGCCGGGAAAAAGCAAATTATCGACCCAGACATTTTGTGTTAATCGCTACGCGCGGGGTAGCTCTTCGCCGTTGCGCGGTACGCGTAGACTTGTTGACGACCAAAAGCCTAGTAAAATCATATAAATAGATTGGTCAATCCAGGTTTAAAGGTTCAATTACTTTTGGCTTTAAGGACGATTTGGAAGAGGAAGTTGTTGGGATAATCAAGTTTGAAGCTTAATTGAAGGATTAGCTAATTGGTTAGTTGTTCTAGTTTGTTTAATTTATTACTTTTGATTGTTCTTCGTGTTAAATACAATGAATTATGTTCTGGTTATGCTTTTTAATGATAACACAACGAGGTTGTAGGCTTATTTCATTAGTAGCTACCTAGGAATGTGATGATTGTTTGATTTTGTGTTGTTCGGGGTGTTTGGACAATGATATATTAAGATTGGTTGTCTTCTTGGTTAAAATTCTAGAAGGTTTAACTATATATCATAATAATATAAAATCATGGTTTTGTCGTTGTGGTTTTTGGTTCGTGTCATTAGTCTTTGATCTCCCACGACTATTAGTTTTGTAAAACATTAACTTACTAAGAGCGCCACCTCCATACCCCTCATATGCATTTATTCTATCTTCAAAGGCTTTCAAACACCCAACCACCTCTTCCAAAGGCATGGTCTCGACATCGGAATATTGCTCGATTGAAGCTAATATATGCAAAAAATTTACCGGTAAGGAGTTAAACAGTTTCCGAACTAAGACTTCCGGTTAAATGGTTTCCTCGAGATTACCAAATGGTCATTACTAATCTTAGCTGCGAATTCGTCGATAGACTCATTGTCTTTCATCTTCAAAGATTCTAGTTCAGATTGTAGTCTATGTATTCGAGCTTTATGGACCCAATCGGCTCCTAAGAAGCGGACTTGAATTGCTTCCCATACCTCATATGTTCTACTATACTTTGCAACTTGCAAAAGTATATCCTCGCAGTGATTGAAAAATCAACGCAAGAGCGGTTTGGGTCTTCTGATCATCCACCCTTTGGCCAAGTACTAGGTCGATTGAATCTCTTTAACGCGTATGCTCAAGAACAGTTCGAACCATAAAAACCCAAGATGTTCGAACCATAATAATCCAAGATGTATAATTAGTTCCTTTTATTTGAGTTTCCTTCGATTCGTCGTCGCGTGAAGAGGAACAGACGAATACGACGAAGGCTTGTAGTGGTGTGACGCCCGTCTCCCAGGCTTGGCCCCTAGGTGACGTCACTCATCGGATTTACACAATAGCAATGATTCAATA
>WOUH02063918.1:0-10472 GCA_009936405.2 Stevia rebaudiana
GTGAGCATTGTGGTTGTGGAAGTTCAAACCGAGAAGACTTTGGACGTGGCCGAGGTAGAGGTCGGGGGTCCGGGAGATCGAGGTCGAGGTGGTGGTGAACAGGGTCCACGAGATAAAAGCCACTTCAGGTGTTACAAGTGCAATGAGCTCAGACATTATGTGTCAGAATGTCCTAGCTGGGAGCAAAAGAAGGAAGAGGTTAATTTGACCCAGCAAGAACCAACACTATGGTGAATGGTAGAATTACAAGATTAGAGGGGTGATTATAAGACTAATCTTGTAATTATCTCAAATTAGAGGGTTATTTAGTAGATATATATTAATAGATTTATTAATATATATATAACTTTAGGAAATCGGCAGAATCTTTCGATTGGGTTTAATTAGGACATTTATTTAGTTTATTTTATTTAACTTAGAGTCTAAGTTAGAGTTAGTTAATTTTCTTTATAAATAGGGATTTATGGAGTATTTGTAAGTGTTCGGTTTTTATCAATGAAAAAAGTCGATCAAACATTTTATTGATCAATCATGATTTGCTTATTGTTTTTGCTGTTTGTTTGTTCTCTGATCACCAACACCGTGTACCCGTAGATATATAATCAAGCAGCTGGTGTGCAAACAAGAATCACCTTCATTACTAGCAATATGTCTTAAACATAAATAAACATTAACCAATAGCATGTAATCAAGCAGTTGTGTGCAATGATGCTAGTAGGGTATCATTACCTACATGAAGTAGTACTCATATTACACAAGTGGTAAGCAAGATTCATGAGATAAAGAATAGGAGATTCGAGGTAAATTTTTAAGATGTTGAGCAATGAAAATATGGATGGCATTAAGTGTAATTAGGAGAGAAACAAGCCACATCTCAATTTCAACCATTTTCTAATAATAATTATGATGTCTTTCAATCATTACAACATTGCACATCACCAAGCCTTTTTTGTCATTCAGCCAGCCAGGGTGTTTTATTATTGTACATATGTAGAAAAATAAAATTGTTAGGAAGCTAGGCTACAATGTAACCATTAGTTACTTCAATTCTACATATAGTACCATTCAAAATAAAACTAAAACTAATATGACAATAACAAGAAGCATATATATACCTATTTTAGATCCATGATATGTAATTCTTAGGTAACAGCCAACTTAACTCTCCCATGACCTTCATTTATCTTGAAATGTTCAGTGATGCCAAGATGTGCCATCAAAAGCCAAATATGAGTAAGAAGCTCACCTCCCTTTTCAAGTTGTTGAGCATGGTCAAACCCTCTACATTGACTAGCTGCATAACCAAGAATCTCAACCCACACATCACCCACCATCTTCCACATCTTTTTAGAGTCACCAATCTCGTTTAATGAAGCTGCAAGCTTGCAAGCCTCGAACAATACGGACTTACTCCTATCACCCTTCACGGTCGATGGAAATACTTTGGTGTTAACTTGTCCCAACATTTCATAAGCCTCATGTATACTTGTGATGTTTCTCTCTTTGAAAAACACTGAGGCTTCTGCACACGTGTCTCTGAATCTAATTATGCCAATCCCTATCGGCAACATGAAAGGACACATGACCAAGATGTATATCATATAGTCTGCTAATGTTTTGCTATATATCATGTCTTGTTCTTGCTCATTATTTTTGTTTAAGTTGTAGCATAGATCAGTGGCTATATGCCAAATGAGAATGCTATGGTCGAATTCTACATCAACCGTCCATTTAAACATGCCATAGCTTTTGTGCCTTTGCAAGGAAAAAGTCCACGACATGCGAACAAGATCTTAGGATCCAATTCTGTGTCAGTGGATTTTTCTTTAAAGTGCGTAAAAATAAAAGACTTTAACTCGTTCGATACCTTGAGATGCTTCAACTGGCGAATACTTCCCAGTTTTTCCCATAAGTTCCTAATCTTGATATGTAATGGGATGAGCTTTGAAATTTTTTGAAAAGATGAGGATTTCTGGTTGACGCAAAAATCTAACAAGCAGTATTGATAAATAGAGTTTGACCATCTTTTGTGTTTTTGTGTTGAAAGTGAATTGATTAGGAGGTTTCCAATCAATGGAATCTTGGAAGAATTGTGGCTAAACCATAGATTTGACCAGTCAGATAAAACCAGTGATCTAATTGCATATGCTTCAAGCAACATAGCACCTATTAGCAATATGTAAGTGACCACAACATCAACAACTTCATGTTTATTCACGTTCACACCTATGGATATAGAGAATATCAACAACACAATAAGTGTAATCAAAGAAGTCATAAGACGAAAAAATAAACCCAAAGGAGTGTATATGATGGGTGCTTTGGTGTAGAACACATCATACGCGAATCCAAGTTCAACTTCAATAACCTCAAATGCGGTTTTGTAGTCTTGTTTTTCAAAAAAAGCTTGACTCTCATCTCGCGGGTGGAACCCAAGAATAAGATCTACAAATAACCGCTTGAACTTTAGAGTTTCAAAGAAGTAATCCGCCATGTGTAGAGTTCTTTTTGCATCAAGATGAAGAACCGACGGAGTACTTGTGGTGTTTTCAAGATCATATCCAGGTGAATCTCTATGTCCCTCTTCCACTTGAGCCGCCGTTACATAATACCCTTCTGCCTCTTTTAAACAAAATTCCTCCATGAAATTGGCATAACTTGGGCCCGGATCTTTATCTGTAAGAACTGAATCGCGAAACTGATCGCGATTGGCTGACATTAAAACCCATGTTCTCTCACCATACTTGATAACACCGCAAAAAAGCATGGGAATGATGAGGAAAGACAAGAGTGTATTTTCCCATGTTAAAAGTGTGATGTAAATTGCTGCAGATGTTTGGACAGCAAGCCCAAGCAAGTGTCGTAACCATAATTCGTTATCAGCTAACGCGTATGCAGTGATGGTGTCGGGCCCACCAAGGTGAAGCAACAGAAATGGTGCCCAAAAGGCCATTAGGGTTAGATCACCATACTCACTTTTGTTGTAACCCGATCTGCCAAAGTTCCCTTGGCGGTCAACCAGGAGGCCGAGGGCAACGGTGGCTACCCAATCTGCTAACAAATATGCACACCATATAAAGATTCTGATCCTTCTTTTCGCAATGTACTTTCGACGATTACCACTAAAGATTAATGAAATTTGCACTGTAAGGCTGATGAGTACCAATACTCTTAGCTCCCATTTGTTCCATTCTTTTCTCATGGAATCTGGGAAAACCTCAACAAGTTTTCTTCTTTGATCAACAAGGATTGAACTGCTCAAAACTGACCAAAAAACAGTTAAGTTCTTCAAATTAAGCATAGGGAAGATGAGCTAATGAATATAGTTAATGATATTGAATACGTTTAACTTACTATTGAGTACCATTGTTAATAATTTCTAGGCTCTAACATTGGAGTTTGCTTTGGTGAAATTGGTCCTGTATCAGTTGGATGTTAGATGTAAACTTACACGTTGACCAACAAGCTGTCTGGTTGGTCTTCCTTTCTTTAACTTCTACATTTGCTAACTGACAACATTTTATTTATTAAAAGAATCATATCCTTTGCTAGCTATAGATTTGTAATATTTTTTTTTAACATGGTCCCATTATGGAACCTTTTTATACTTAATATATTTCAAAACTAATTAAATATATCTTATTTTAAGCTTTTATTTTTTATTCGCATTTTCATGATAACACTAAGATGACTCACTTTTAAGTACTATAGATCTATAAAAAAATATTTAAAAGGTTTAAACAATGAGAAAGTTAATAGTATTACATTTAAGGAAAAATGAAAATATACTAATAAAAGAAGGAAAAACAAAATTTGTAATAACACAATGTTGCAGAATCAGAAATTTATATTGTAAGGACATCGTCATAAAGTGCAACATGTCTTGGCGAGTGCTCTATTTAGTAGAATCATACAAAGTTTGGGAGTCAAATTGATCTATCCTCTCCTCAAAAAGCGGTGTTTGAATGTCTCTGAGCTCCTCATGCTCAGGATATATGGAAGATCATCCCCATTAAAGGGTTGGGCCAACATATGTCGGCTTTGGAGTACCAGACAATCCTTAAGTTCCGGCTAAGGATACATTTGTTACCTGTTGATGAGCCTTGTCCATTTGACACAATGCTTGTTTGAATTCTTTTGGTGAGCATGCAATCCATTGCAAGAAGTTACCCGGGCGGAAATTACATGATCTGGTTCTAGATGTTCTATGTGATGTTCTTAAACGGGCGGAAATTTCTCCTAAAAAAGAGGCTCCTACGAACTTTCTTACAAATCCGCTTGAAGGGAGGTCTACCCTACGCCCAACTGATGTTCTTGTGTTTGAGTGGGGAGGGGGGAACACACTTGTGTGGACCTTACAGGGTCTCCCCTCTTGTTGGGCTTAAGGTCAATGGGTTCGTTGCGGGTCAAGTTGCGCTTAAAGCGAAAGCTAGAAAAAATTATAAACACGAGAAAACTTTTTTAGAGAATCAACACGTGTTTATCTTTTTTGCCATTGATACATTTGGTTTTCTAGCCCCTGAGGCTGTGGAATTTCTTAATAGGGTTCAACGAGTCGTGCATAGTAATGTTTCAGCACTTAGAACCCAAAGCTTTTTTTTTAAGGGTCAGTTTTGTAATTCAAAAGGGTTGCGACGGAGCTTGTTGCCTCCATACCCGTCACGTTATTGTAATTGGGGAAACATAAAATATTTTTGGCTTTCCATCCCTGAAAACAAAACACCGAAGATAATGAAAACCGTACTAAATGTATTCTTAGTTACAACACAATTATTTTCTTATATTAATATGTTTCGCTCATGTCCTTGTAGGCTAGTCGTATTGGTGAGTCGTATTGGTGAATGCTCCACACAAAAGTTATGTGGTCTAAATCTTTTCAAAGCAGAATTAGGTGTAATTAAACAAATGGGATGTTTTTATCTATTTTTTTGTGTATTTAGAAGTCAAGAAATGATAAAATCTTTAAAAATAATGAGAACACCAAGCGAGACACTTACTGAAATATAATCCCTATCTTATTTATTGGTCAAATTTAGAGGAAAATGTGTTAATCCAGAATGATATAACTGGTGCAACTTCTTTATTTATTTATATGTATGTAATGTGTTAGTAGTTTAATAAAACGTCTGGCTATTAAAAGAACAAATTAAACAATTGTTGTTCATACTAGAAAATAGAGCTAGCTATTGTAGCCATCTTAGTATTTGTGATCTTAAGTCAAAAGTATAAGAAATGTGACATCGTATTTCGAAGTCACAACAATAAATGGTTGCATTTATGAAAAGTCGATAAAAAATTTAAAAAAAAATCATAACTTGTTTCATATTCAATTTGTAATGCATTATGAAATAAGCTAGAAAAAGCAATGACAAAATAAAAATAATACAAACAATGTTACGTTCTTTGCTGTAGATAACTCTATTTTCAAGCTATAAACAAATGAGCATCACCGACAAATTTTACTAACCGAAGTAATCCTTCGGTAATTACTGAAATAACTAATCCACTGAGACCTCAAACAAAATAACATGGATTTATACTTTTTATTCATCTTCGGGATTTTTTGGATTATGTAAGTGATACGTCTGTAATCACCAATAGATTACTTTGTCAGTAGTTAGTTACGTCGGCTAGGGTTGTACCAATCTGTACCCAGGGTAGAATCATGGGGTTCACCCGTACCCCATGAATTTTTTTGTGCTTTTAATATACATATGATCTAATCCTGAACGACACTCCTGAAATTTTGTCATCGGCCCCCATGAAATTTAGACACCGATCCAATTTTGACTAGAAACCCTTAAACTAAACCTAAACTTAAATCTTAAAGTTAAACCCTAAAGCTAAATTTTAAGGCTAAACCCTAAACGATAGGCCGTAAAGCTAAATTGTTGAGTGAGTGGTTAACACGTTTTTTATATGCTAGTTAATTATCAAATACAGAAGTTTCATTGTAATATAGTTTTTATATGTTAGTAAATTATTAAATGCATAAGTTTCATTGTAATATATGTTTTATTCTTTCTTACTATGTGTAGGTCTTAATTAATAAAGAATTAACTATGCATAATTAGCCAAGTGATAAAAAAAATAGTACGGATATAAACCCAACGAGATGATTTATATGGTTAAGGTCTTAAGGATACAATATATGGGCTATAATATTTTAGTTCATGAAGTTAATTTGATTTGTTTTGCAGCCCATTATGTATGTTTAGCAAGCCCACGTGAAAGGATATAAAAGGAACGTCAGAAGCAATTTGGGGGACATCATTCGAATTTTGAACGGCAAGTTTTTGGGGGCACAAAGACGGTAAACATGGAGTGCACGGTTAAGGAGGCAGCAGCTATTGCTACTTACTTTGGAACAATTGAAGGAAGTAAAAAATGCACATGATGCAAGGTTAATTTATTTGTGATCTTCTCTGCCTGTTAGGGTTGCACCTTTAATCGATTATTTTCTGTTTCTATCTGGATTTTAAGATTGAACTGCATAAACTTTTAAGTTATTTTGAATACTATTTTGGTTTTTCATTTAAAAGATTCGGTCTTCTTGCATGTTCATTAGATTGGATTGATCGTTGTTTGGATAGAAATCGTTAAGTTCAGTTCTTTAATTATCACTTGATTAATCATTAACATAGCCACTATTCATGACTTCCCACTAGTTAGGAAACCTAAACTTAGCGAAGCTTACATTTTTCTCATAATTGTTTAAAATCAAATTCCATGTTAACTTTTATTTTGCAATTTTAGTTTTTAATTCAATAAATTTGACATAATTAATCAATAAGAAGAGATAACATTGACCACATGTTCCATGTGGATACAATACCTGACTTACCCTAGCTACTTAAGTTACTTAGGTTTTGCATGGCCCTAATGACATGTCATTAAATAGGGCCATTGACGGGGAATTAACGCGCATAGTGCTAGTTTTTAGTTTAACTTAGATTTACTTTATATTTGCTTTTGAAAAACCAAAAAAAAAAAAAAAAAAAGATTTTAGTTTTCATTATTTTGTTTCTTGTTTAATTTTTAGTTCAAATTTACGTGTGGTTTTGCTTTTTTTTTTTGCAGGTAATTCTTCAACTGCATGTATACTAGAAAATCCAGAAGATCATTGCCTTTGATCTTTGACCCAGAGTTCGAGAAAACAACAAAATACAACATGTCAATTCACAAAGGACCATTTAGTCAGATTAAACAGATTAAACCAACAACTACACATACCAAATCCTAACATACGACATCATCCGCCTCCACCCTAACTACCTATTCCACCTCAACAGCCGCTCCCACAACAGGCAAGACCAACAACCTCTCATAACCTAATCAGCCGTCAAGCTGTGCCACCGCAAGGCCTACCCAACCTGAATGGGATAGACCAAGTTCAAGAATGGGGTGGACCAAGTTCAAGAATGGGATGCAGGTTATGAAGAAGAGTATGAGTATGATCAAGGATATGATGATGATTCATTTGCTTCGAACTACCAGTACCCATAGGATGCACAAGGGTTTACCGTTACAACAACCCGGCTCCACTGGTCAACAATGGGGGATACTTGGGCAAGTGAGAGGTAAAATACAGATGCCACATAATTACCAACAGAACAATGAGGGGTAAAATTACTATCAAGATGGTGTGCCCCGAGCACAACACCGAGCACCAGTTCAAATTGCAGTTAATGTTTCACCAGTTGTCACACCTGAAGTTCAAGGACGATCATTCGAAGTGAGACACTATGGTCTTAATCTTTCGCCTCACTTTCATGGAAAAGCCACCGAAGAACTGTATATGCATATAAACGAATTTAGGCAATGTGTTCTACTATTGAAGGGCAAGGGTTCATCCCGGATCAAGTTAAATTGGTGTTATTTCAATTTAGCATGAAGGATGCAGCTAAGCAATGGTTTCTGTCATTACCCTTAGTAAGTATTTTTACATGGGAGGACATGCAACAACTACTCTTAGACGAGTACTACATTCCTCAACGAACAAGCGATGCTAGAACCGTAATCAGAACATTCCAAGAACAATCTGGGGAACTAATTCATGATGTATTCAATAGATTCAAGTAGTTACTAATAAATTATCCACATCAAGGGATTCCACAATGGGTATTGATTACCGATTTCTCTAATGGTTTATCGGATGTCAACTCAACTACTGGTGGAACATTTTTGTCAAATCCTAGTATTATGGATTGGGCTTTTCTGAAACTTATGGAAGCTAATTCAAAGCACCGAGCTCAACCAGACAGAAGAAAAAAAACATGTGGTAATAAAGTCAACAAGCACAAGTGCTTCAAGTGATAAAATGAAAAAATTGGAGAGGGAGAATCAAGCTTTGGTGAGATAGTTGGCTAGTTTAAATACAACAGTTGTTGAAAATATAGTGAGGCACAAGTTTACCAAGTTTATGAAAAGTGTGGTGAATTAGGACATGTGTTGGTGAATCGTCCGGGTGTTGAAGAGGTGAACCAAGTGTATGATGAACATGGTATAAATTCCAATACATATAGGTTTAAGGAACTATCCTAATTTTAATTATGATAATACTTCCAACCAACCAAATCCTAATTTTTAGGGACCGAACCAAGTAGTGCACCAGTACCCAGCTCGCCTATCAAACTATAATCAAGGATACAATCAGGGTGGTTACAACAGATGATATCAAAGAAGTTACCCAAAACAGGGTCAAGGAGGAGTGTCTGGGAAACACAGAACCTTCAAATAAAGAAACTTACCATGCGCTGGATTATGACTGAACGCCTTTAAGTCAGAATTCGGGCTAGAAGTGACGCGTGTGCATGTCGCTTCTATTTAGCTCTTGAGGGCATAGTTGTCGAAGGCGCAAGACGCACTTAAGGCGCATAAGCCGTGCCCGGAGCCTATGCGCAAGGCGCTTAAAAAGCAAGAGTTTTTTTAAGAAAGGCGTGTAGTATAAAAATATCATTTTAGGGTTTTTTAGACGTGTTCTTTAGGTCTAGTTTAGGTTGTTTTAGGTTGATTTCCGACCTTTTTAGGGCTATTGAATTTGTTTTAAAGTGTTAAAACATGTTTCAGATGACTATATCCTGAATTTGGCCAGAATTTTGGTCGGAAAGTGCAAAAAGTGGTCGGAATCAGGCCGGAAAACCAAAATCTTGCCGAAATAGCGCCTGAGGGGCCTGGAGGCGCTTTTGGTGAGCCTAGGCGCCCTTTTGCGCCTTTGACAACAGAGTTTGAGGGGAATGAAGAACGATAATGAGGTGATAGACAAGTCGTATGAAGCTTGGAGCAAGAAGGTAGGACAATTGGCACAAGATGTCAATTATCTCATAAAAGATCAAGGAAAGGTGCCAAGTGACACAACAATCAATCCTACACATCAGAGTTCTTGTTCAAAGAATGTGTGGAATATGCATACCATCGCAGTGACCACTCATCAAGACACGATGACAGTGACTTGGAGGGAGAAAATGATACATGAGCACCTCCCATTCCTAATCAAAATTAGAGAATTCAAGACTAATAGGGCGTTGTTTGATTATAGGGCTTGTGTTAGCATACTCCCGGGAAGTTTGCATGACCAGTTTGATTTGCGTACACTACATGAGGATAGTACTACAGTGGTGTTAGCAGATTATTCATGTAAATGTTCTCGAGGTTTGTTAAAGGGAGTAGCAGTGCGTGTAGGAGAATTTTACAACCCAGAGGATTTCCTAGTGCTTGATTATGCACCTTCAAATGATGAACCATGAGTGATCTTGGGTAGACCATTTCTGGCAACAATAAATGCTCAAATCAGTTGCAGAGACAACACATCATGACCTTTGGGACACATAAGTTGAACTTAGATATCTTGTCAAATTCATTTCCTTGTTTCATTGAAAATTCATCTTTTATGACAGGTATTACTAACATGTGTTCTCCTCGTTACAATATAACTGAGAGGGACACCAAAGAGAAAGGTTTAATGTTTGGAAGGTCACAGGTAAAGGAGGCTGAGGAAGTGGTGAATGAAGAAGACATGGTTGAAGAATCGGTTATTCAAAAGGAGAAGCCACCATGGATGCCTAAGGCAAAAAGCGTAAAAAGTCACACCAAACCGGTGAAGAAACCACTGCATGCACCGGGTGGATTAAAGAAACCACCCGAACATGCCAAGCATTCATATGATACGGGGGAGTTTGTAAAGATGAGAGACCAATAGGAACTTGGTCGTTTGGAAGTAATAAGAAACCCGAGATGGAAATGATAACAACCGATCTGGTAAGGAAGCGTTTTGGATGAAGTCAACGTATTGGATGAAAATGACAATATTTAAGAAACGTCAGGAGCTCAGATACAAAATATATATATATATAAATAAATAAATAAATAAATAAATAAATAAATAAATTTTTTTTGGATGAAACTAGCAAAAGTCCTCAAGCCACAGAAACTAATTTGTCAGTTTACTCGTGTGATATGAAGCTCGCATGCTT
>WOUH02063929.1:0-10471 GCA_009936405.2 Stevia rebaudiana
CCTATGGGAGGTCTCAAGTTCGAATCCCACTCCGGGCGGCCTTGAGGTACCCGGCACTGATGAAGCTTAGTACCATAAGAAATAATACTAAATGCAATATAAACTTATGAAGTTATACTATATATGGAGCAAAACCGTTGTAAATTTGAAGAGGGTTAGGCACCATTATTGTTGTAGAACCCCTTATTAATTAGCTTCAATTTTGATTTATTCTAATAATTTATTTCGTTTTCTAATAATTTATTTCTTTATATATGTTGTTACTTTTTTTCGTTTCCTTACCAAAAAAACTTATTCATAAACTTCTACACACTTTGTGAATGAAATTCAGAGGCCACAATAGAAATCGCAATGGTTACAAATTTGTAAATGCATCCTCATATATCGGCCTTAGGACGGTGACGTACAAATTTGGGTCCATTTCGTTAGACGATCAAGAAGTAATTAAATAAAACGCAATATAAACTTATGAAGTTATACTATATATGGAGCAAAACCGTTGTAAATTGGGTTTTACGTCAGAGTGACAACCGTTACACCATATTTTATTTTTGTGATATGATACTCGGGGTCAGGTCTTTACCCCAACGGATTAATAGTCGCATTTATGAGGGAACAATGTGGGGTTTTATTAGGAATGATAGTCGTGGTTGTGCATTTTTGTGTTTGCGTTTGATTACTTAAATTCGGGTTTGCATTTTGATATAATAATAAGAAAAAAAACCCCTTTCTCGTCGAAACTCTTACTCTTTCCTTAAGCACTAGATTCAATCATTTCCTCGTACCTCTCTTTTCCCGATCCCATCCAACACCATTTCAGCCATGTGGCACCAACGCCTTACCACAAAAACACTGCGGCGGTCCTTGACCAATCGATAGCGTACATTAACGTCATATTCGAATTGGACAGTCACTAATCACCACATGCACACTGCAACAATCTCCGACCAATTGCTTAAAAACAAGTGTACCGTGCTTATGCGAGATGAGCTAGGGGAGATATCCGAAAAAATGAGATATGAATAGGAATTCCACTTATATTCAATGACGTTTATGTCAAAATAAGACTCAACACCGATGGATGAGAGGTAAAAGTGATCGACTCCAAATGTTCTGTTAAAGACTAGAAAATCAGCGAGCAAATTTATTTTCAAATGTGCGAGCTTGCATGCGGAGGTCAATGAAGGGAAGGGCATGAAGAATAGTTGTGTCTGTTGGGTGTTGAGTGAAAAACTAGTTATGTGTATGGAAGATGTGTTGTAGTTTGACTCTTGTCTAACTGTGAACAGTGTGCTCTGATTCATGGCATTCTGCAGAAGCAGAAGGTGACAGAGAAAGAAAGACATGAATGGGGGTGTTGGTGTGTTTCTTTGTGTATCATCTTCGGTGGAGGTGTTAGTCGTCGAAGAGTTGAGATGATGGGGATGGGTAGATGAAAAGAGTGGTAGGGGAGGAGGAGGAGGTGGTTGTTGTGGTGGAGAATGATGGTTCTGTTGGAGGGGATGATGGATGTGGACAAGGGTGACACACTGTGGGTGTGGTGATGTAGGGCTATTTTAGTCATTTCACACCCACTAAATTTGAAGCGTGAGAGTTAAAAAAAATATGCTCTTATGTGCGTTGTACATGACTAGTTTAACAGCAAAAGAAATTGGCACTAGTGAAAGGGTGAAACATGCAAGCGACAACAAATGAAAACTATTATAAATATATAAAGAAACAAAAATATAATTACTCTAATATATACAGTGATATATATAAATGAAACCGCATATAAATTAATAATTTAATGTATATCTTTTGTTTTATTTTGTAAATTTCAACGGCATTTTAATGCATATCTACCATTTTTCGTATTGACCACCGTTTACAGAATTTTTATTTGCAATATACATCCCCCATCATAATGATATAGCATTATAGCAACTTCATTCTATATATTTTCTTAATCTAAATAAAGGACAATGTCATCTTCTCTAATTAAAGATGGAAGGTAATCCATAAGATAGTTATTTGTGCTCATATGTAATTAAAGTACAATTTTTCCAATGATAGCCTCTCGAGTTTCTTATAAAAGATCTAGGGTTAGAGTCTCACCTATAACCAAATGTTCTGGTCTGAGGAAGGAGATTTTTTCCAATTGTGGGTTTCCTACATGGCTGGTATGGTGCGTCACCAGATGACACGTCTACGATGTTCGGGGCGAAGGATGATCCATTTGCCAATGAAGATGACACGTCTACGATGTTCGGGCCAAAGGATGATCCATTTGCCAATGATTAATCCGAGTGATCTGCCTTTTGCTGTTAAAATAAAAATAGTAGTCTAAATTTTTGTTTTGGGTTGGGTAAGTTAAATATTAGTTTGTTGTTTCAATCAGTAAAACGAAAATTTTAGATGATATTTTTAAGATAGTTATCACAGTGAAAAGATAATAATACATCATTAATAACCATTTATAAACAATAACTAAAATAATTGTGCATGTTTTTTTTACTTTGTTTTTCAAATGAACTTGCATATATTAATCTTTTCTTAGAGAATTTTAAAGATTTAAGGGATTCGTCAAAATCTGTAATATACGTAATAAGTTATGGATATTGTTGCAGGAGAACATAAAAAAAAATTATAAGTATAACTAGAACGTTAAGTATAAGTGGTTAGGCGATGTGTATTATTTGAATCAAGCCTTACAAAGTTCACCAAAAAACCAATTCTGAACCACATGTGTTATTTAATTATTAACACATGTGTGACTGATATTAAAACTGAATATTTTATCAAGAGAGAGAAAAAGTACACATGTGTTAGTAAAATATTTAAAGTTTAATTTCAGCCACATATGTGTTAATAATTAAATAACACATGTTGTTCATATATGGTTTTTTTGGTTAACTCTTTAAGGTTTTGTTCACATAATACACATCCCCTAAGTGGTTATATACTTTCATAACTCTCTATTTATCTTTAACTTTTCATTATAACACTTCCTTCATGCATGCTATGCTTGTCATTATATAGTTATAGCATGTTATGTTTTTGGTAAACTATTGTAGTTTTGTAATTCAAAACAAGCTAAAGGGTCAAATGTGTTAAACGTTCTAAATAAGGACACTTCTATACAATTTATGGAAAAGATAGAATTCAAAGTACATCTTCAAACCCCGATTTCCCTATAAATAACCACATAAATCATAAATCATAAATCTTCATCTTCCGAATTAGGGTTTTCTTTTCATCCCCAAATCACAACCATCTTCCCTATTGTCGGTCATGTCTTCTTCGAAGAGCATCGTGTTGAGGAGTTCCGACGGTGAGACGTTCGAGGTCGATGAGGCGGTGGCGGTGGAATCTCAGACGATCAAACACATGATTGAAGATGGATGTGCTGATACCAGTATCCCTCTTCCTAACGTCACCAGCAAGATCCTGTCGAAGATTATTGAGTACTGTAAGAAACATGTGGAGACACCGAGTAGTGATGAAAAGGTTGCTGAAGAGGATCTAAAGTCGTTTGATGCGGAATTTGTGAAAGTGGATCAAGGGACGCTTTTTGATCTGATTCTGGTGCGTCTTTTTCCAATCTTTTTTTGATATTCTCAAGTTGATTGTTCTTTTGTTAAGTGTTTAGGTATGCTGATTTACATGCCCTAATTTTGTTCATCCGATTTTAGTTTTTTATAGAGATATTCAGGGGGTAATTTTAGGGTTTCGTTTCGTATTGCTTAGTTTCGTGAATCTGACAGTAGATACGCTTTAAATCTTGCTAAGGATTTCGTTCGTACCGTTTTTAGATTGAATTACCTTCTGTTTATCTTTCTAATCTAACATCATAAATTAATCTGTTTTGGAGTATGAATTGTTAATCAGAGAGTTTGACTTTTTATTAAGTACTAAATCAACCACATGTGGCTTTGGTGCTTTACTGCTGTTTATCTGGTTTGACTTTTATTAATATTTGATTATGATTCTAATTTTTCTTGAATTTATATGTTTACATTCATGATATGGTTTATGAACAGATAACTAACAGGTTTATGTTTTTGTTTCAGGCTGCTAACTATCTGAACATCAAGAGCTTGCTGGATTTAACTTGTCAAACAGTTGCTGACATGATCAAAGGCAAGACGCCTGAAGAGATTCGCAAGACGTTTAACATCAAGAATGATTTCACTCCAGAAGAAGAGGAGGAAGTTCGTAGGGAAAATGCATGGGCTTTCGAGTAAATTTTCTAGGTTTAATTTTCTGTTTAGTGTTCTTGTCGGTGTCACGATTGTATTATAAAAACCATGAACATCTTTTATGTGTTGGGTACATTTTGGTTTTTAATTTTGGGTATGCATTTTGTCGCATGATGTTTGGATGCTACAAACTGATGTCTTGAACTTATGAAACTTGGTTTTAATTGCAACCTTTTTTTAAATTTTTATTTCTATATACCCGCCGATGACCACCACAGACCACCCTCCTGCCTTCTCAGATGAATCATTCTCACATGCTTTGGTCGTCAATCGACTCAATCGTGTATGTATCATCTTGCTCTGTTTAAGCTTTTAAGAAAGAAATTAACATGAACTAGGGTTCTAATTAAATGTGTATAGACTGGGAATATGTTGTTATGCTTCTGATTGTGGGTTTAATTTAGTTGTTTTTATGCGTAGTTAGTTGTGTTCTTCTCCTCTTGTTTTTATGCATAATTAGTTGATGATTCAATCTTAGATTTTAAGATGCGAATTGCTGGATCTTACGGTTCAATTTCATGCTGTGTAAATAAGACATGTGAACGAACCAAACTGTTCGTGAACTATTTGGCCGGAAGTTTGTTTATGTTCCTGAACAAAAAAGTTGTGTTCGTTTATTTAAACGAACAAACATGAACACGCATACTGTTCGTT
This sequence comes from Stevia rebaudiana, assembly GCA_009936405.2. Lineage (NCBI taxonomy): Eukaryota > Viridiplantae > Streptophyta > Magnoliopsida > Asterales > Asteraceae > Stevia > Stevia rebaudiana. The sequence continues at coordinate 4,896 of WOUH02063929.1, forward strand.
TATTTATGTTCATGAATTTTTCAATTATGTTCATATGTGTTCGTGAATTATGTTCACGTATGTTCGTTAATTACGTTCACTTATGTTCGTTTGTGTTCATTTAACTATGTAATTTTATTATTTTCTTCTAAAAATGTATATATACATTACGATACAAATACTTGATATGTGAATTATATTTGTGTTCATTTATCTTCATTTGTGTTCATTTAAGTTTATTCGTTTGTTTACGTCCTTTGTGTTCATTTATATTCGTCAACTGTTTATTTAATCTATTAACGAATGAACATGAACTGAACATGAACATGTCAATTTCCTTAACGAACGAACACAAAATTTGTGTTCGTGTTCTTGTTCGGTTAAAGTTAAATAAACAAATACAAACATGGTTGTGTTCATATTCTTTTGGTTCGTTTACAGGTTTATGTGTAATTAGTTGTTTCAAAATCAGTTTTATGATGTGAATTGCTTGATCTTATGGTTCAATTTCATGTTGCTTAATTAGTTGATTCAGAACAGGTTTTAAAACCCAATACACTATTAAACCAAATATATGAAGCATGGTCAGGGGCGCATCTTATAAGGGGCCTGGGTTGCCCGGGCGACTGCTATTTTTTCGCCCGTAGTGTGAATTTTGCGATTCCGACCGAATTTTTTTTATATATAGGCCGACAACCCATGAAATCCCTTAAAATTCTACATATATGATCTTGGCAACCTATGAAATCCCACTCAAACTCCGCCACTGGTCTTATTACATAATAGAATCTTTGAAAGTTGATAGTTCGTAGATTGAATCAATTTTGCTAATTGCTGTAACTGTTCTTCTCTTGTTATAATACTGAAAGTTCACAGATCCATTTCATTAACCACGAGTAAAACAATCATTCTCTATAGTAGTTTAGAGGTCTAACCAAACAATGTTTACTGATTTAACACTTACCGGTTCAACACTTACTAGTAGAGGCTTGCCAAACAACCCTAACAATCAAAATTTTGTATCTTGCTATGTTCTGATGACTAACCATAATGCTTGCAGCAGCTAGCAACAACCCCTCACTCCCATTGACATGTTGGCCATTAACTGATTAACACCTCACTCCTCTCTCTCCTCCCTAACCTAGTTTGTTGACACTAGCAATCGGTCCATATGGTCTCATTCCATAAACCATGCTAAGAGAATGTTGTGCCAGGTGGTTACGACCAATGTTTACATAACCGAACCAAGCGTCAAACCAATCTTTTATCGGTTAGAGGTGTGACCGGATTTAAGAAGCGAATGATTTTATTTATAAAGATTAATATGCATATTTTTAAAGAGATATTAAAAGAATAGACAAAGGCTCAACTACCGGTTCGACCATCGGTTTCCGGTCCAACCAGATTCATAGGCCAAAAACGGTTCCAACTCATTAAAAGAGTCAAAACACTAGTTACAATGCATGGTGTATAAGTTGTGCGATGATTGTATTGAAAGTGAAACTATAATTTCATATACCCCTAAAATATATTATGATCACGTTGGTAGTTAATTGTGCTCAGAGCGTCTGGGTTGTCGTGTCAGAGGATCCATCTGAGCTATGAAGAGGTATATCATTGAGTCATGTTTCGTCATTCATAAAAGATATTACAATACTAAACACTATTTATGATAATTACTTATCACTTTTAAAAACTTATATAATATTGAAGTGTGGCTAGATAAAAGCTTTTTTATTTTTATTTACTTAATTTAAAAGTTATTAGTTAATTACATATTTTCTTTTCGTATAGCGTATATACATAATAGGGTTGGGTTCAAACAAGAAGAAGGCTTATGGTAAGGAGGACTTTGGTAACGACACGTGGCAGGAGAGAATTTTTGAAGAAGGGGTACATTGGTAATTGTGTCCGGCTCGTCAAAAAAAAATTTTAATTTTTTTTTTAAATTTCCAACAAATTTTAAAAAAAAATCATTTTTTTAAATTAAAGCCCAGAAAAAATAAATTTTTTTTAAGTTTTAAAAAAAATTAATATTTTTTTAATTTTTTTTTTTTAAAAGTGACTGAACCCAATGCATCGTTTTGTTTTTTATATGCATCATTGTGTTTTTGATATGTATCATTGTGTTTTTGAAATGCATCATTGTGTTTTTGATATGCATTATTGTGTTATACGATGTGTACGTTTTGTATGTTTTTGTGTCATAATTTGTGTTTTACGACTGTCATTGTGTTATACGATTGTGACTGTCATTGTGTTATACGACTGTCATTGTTATATACGATTGTGATAATATTACCCTTCATGCCTTTTCAAAGTTCTGAATAATTACAAAAATGTCACCACGTTAATCCTGGTTGCTGATCTTAAGATCTGATGGATGAGATGACTCCTTACCCTAAGCCTCCTCCTTAGTATAACCCTACCCATATATATATATCATATTCACACCTAGAGTCGTAATCCTAATCCACACTTTCAAGCCGTCTCCACTCTCAAGCCCTAATCCAGACAACCAAAAGACTCCAGTTCGTCACTCGTCTCCTCCCTTTTCATGGTCTACACTCCAGATCGTCTTCCTCAATCGAATGATTCAACAGGAATCGCTCCAACCCTAGGTATCTCGACTGGAATCTCCCTCAATTGAATATGCCTTAGTATCATGCAGTTTTTATTGTGTATGTATATCTTATCGTGTTACCTGCTTGTAAACATGTTTGTGTTCGTGTTTGGAAAAATGACGCGATAAATTATGGTGTCTTGTTCGTGCTAGCATTTATCGTGTTCGTGTTGCATGGAGGGGTGGATTCATGTGGTGGTTTGGGGGCTCTTAGGCCCCCATTCAAACAAACTCACTTAGTGTAAAATATGTGTTTTATCTTCTTATATTAGATTAGACTCCCATTTGATTTTTAACAGGCACCATGTGATTTTATAATAGCTATTGCCCAATTCAATCTTTTATAATATAATTGAAGCACACCAATTTATCTATGAACTATATTTCATCTTTTGATAAGGTCATCTTAAAGCCCAACCTGAAATCAATTAAGCCATTGACGATTTTACTCAACATTAGTCAACCAACAACCACGAAAAGTTACAAAAATGTGACATTCATTGGCTTTTGTAATTAGAACTATTCATTGTGTAGTTCACCTTTCATTTGAGTAACTAGTGGTTTAATAGAAGCTTGTTAAACTTTCCATGTTACATCCTATTTTTACTCGACCCGCTTTAGGAAACCAATAGCTAGTAGATAATAATTATTTAACAGGAGAAAGAGACGGAAAACGAAATTAAGCAAGTACCAAAGTGTTATACGTGTCATACCAAAACTTTTATTTATTATATATAATTTAAATAAATATATATCGACCAATTTAACCTATAATTATCGGTGTGTTTAAATCAAAAAGCTAATGAATCAGACTCAAATGAACCGACCAGAACTAAACACACAAAACCAATAAAAAACTAGTGATGTATACATTCTCATTTCTCCCTTTTTCAGGATCAGACTAGTTTAAATCGATAAACTATTAAAGCTATAACCGTTGACACCAATTTTAGTTAAAACAGTTATACTTGCTAAAACCTGAAAGAAACAACTTCAGTTATGATTCAATAAGCTAAACCGAATTTGCCGAAAGCTTTAGTGATGTGAGTTGAAAACAAACTGAAGATAATGTACAGTGTAAATATGTGCTCATACTTTGATATTGATGTAAATACATCGACTTTTTTGTATTGCTTTTTCATTCTTTTAATTGTTGCTTGTAGTATTCAAATGATTTTGTCTAGCCAATAATTCTGGTTTTACTTCAATAATTTTAAAGCAACAAACCTTTAGTTTATCTCTGATGATCGGTCACGTCTCCTATTTACACATAATCTTGGGCGGACCTAAGGTCAAAAAGAAGAAAAGACACATACGCAACTTTAAATCAATCAGGGTAAGTCTCATGCATTCACGGTACGCATGACCAAGGTGAGGTTGGGTGTGATATATGCTTACTTGCCTTTATTTGTTCATTAAGTTGTTCCTACAAGGCAAATTGGATTTAAATAATCCCACATTTTGAGTACTGGCAATAATAATCGCATCTGAAAATATCACTGTCGGCGGTCCCACCTTTTCCTTTTTATTTGAATAATGGTCCCGCAGTTAAAAACCCTAACGACGTTAGATTTTTTGCTTACGTGGTTGTCTACGTGGCCAGTGACGTGTATTCATTTATATTGACCATCTGAAAACGTCAAAGACCTTGTAGCTTTTTTACATGAATTTCGTTGAATATTTTACTAACTATGAACAATTATGTGTGTTTTTTCATCCTCTTCTTCAGTTCTAGGTTTCTGTAATTGCTAACGGCGGATACAGATAGTGAATTCTAACATTTAGAAACTAAATTAAATCCGATCAAAACACAAAACGATGAATCGATGAAAACACAAGGCAAATTGCTCGAAGAACAGAGTAGACGCACAAACCTATGAAGTATAGCTTCACTCGAATCAGCAGTCAACACCTTACGCGAGTAAGCTTCATCGACATCTGCTACTAATTTCTCCAACGTCTCCGCCACAACGTCATGAAATGATTTCCGTTCATTCAATAACACACTCGCTAGAAACCTACCGGCCGGCGTCACTAGCTCAATTGGCGTATTCTAACTACTAAACTTACAGTAACTACTACTTCCGCTATCAAAACCGCCAAAATCACTGGCAGCGGCAACCACAACTCTTGAACGACACCGTTTCACCAACGATAAACCGGAAAACGAGAACGGATGTAACGCCCGGTTTTCAGATGAGGCATGACCTAGATGCTTATATTGATAAAAAGGAAAACCCAAGAATACCTCGATAAGCGCACCGAGATGATTGGAGAAATCCCGAGCCTAGAAATTTTTATCTCACGATTGTGTTCGTTGGAGAATTTAGAGTCAAATGGGTGTATGCGGAATTTTGATTTGAGCGATGGTTTGAAAGATACACGCTACGTAAGAAGCGTGGGAAAGGGCCAAAATCTCAACACCTCATTTGGAGGTGAAACCAATGGGGTTAGATAGAGAATTGAAAATCGTGAACGTAGGCGAAAACCGCGTGCGAAACGGAGTTCGTATGAAGCGGGAATTGGCGAAACAAGTTTAACCAGTCAAGTGGCAAATTGCGGCTGCCGACATGCTCTCGCGGCACGCGAGAGATGACCATCGCAGGTCTCGCGGCACGCGAGAGTGGTGAGTCACGCGGATACGTGGCGACCCCACGAGTTGCGGCTGCCGACTTGATCCTCGCGGCACGCGAGGGAATCCGGCCCGAAGGCTCGCGTGGCGCGAGCGGCCAGTATTTCGCCTATAAAAGGCAGACGTGATCAGACATAATTCTTCGCACCGTTTTCGTTTCTCTGACCCGTTTTACGCTCAAATACCCCTTTAGACTCATAGTGGAAGTAGTGAGGTGTTCGGGAAACACCAGAAGGCTCTCGGGAAGCTCTCGGTTTGCGTGTGAAGTCGGTGGTTCGGGAGATCCTTGGAACGACAAGCAGAGGTGCTGGTCGGTTAAAGGTGAGTTCTATGAGCCCTTCA
>WOUH02063949.1:0-10469 GCA_009936405.2 Stevia rebaudiana
GAATGGTGACGGCATCAAAAGCGTCAACTGTTTCCGAAATGATAGAGATTGCTAACACCCTGAGGGACCAGGCGGTGGCCCAAGGAAAATTCAAGACCACACATTCTGAGTCCTCTGGGGCTTACAAACGTAAATGGGACCAGATCCAGTATAGTCCCAATCCCGCACCAGTTCCACCTCCAACTACTCAGAACAACCGGGGCAAGTACAACGGAAAGGCCCCAAAATGTGAAAAATGCAGTTATCATAATCTCGGTTCTTGCGACACCATTCGTTGTCGTAAATGTAATCAGGCTGGCCATATTGTAAGGCATTTCAATGCTTTTGCCGGCAACCAGAAAACCGAGACCATCAAACCCACCACCGGCAATCCCCGATCATGTTATAACTGTGGGGAGACGGGTCATTTCAAGAGGAACTGCCCGAAGCTCAATCAGGGGGCAATGCGGCCGAGTGTAGAGCTTTTATGATCCAAGCCACGGAAGCGAGAAACGACCCCAACCATGTTACGAGTACGTTTCCTATCAATAATCAATATGCTTCTATTTTATTCGATACGAGAGCAGATAAAAGCGTCGTATCCATAGAATTTAGCTCATTACTTGATTGTAAACCGGTCCAGTTAACATACCTATACACGATAGAATTAGCAAACGGGAAATTAATTCAGACCAATCAAGTATGTCGAAATTGTAATTTAATCTCATACCTTTCCAATCGACCTACTCCCCGTTACCCTCGGAAGTTTTGACATTATCATTGGCATGGATTGGTTATCTAAATACCAGGCAGAAATCGTATGCCACGAGAAGATCATTCGTATTCCGCTTCAGAACGAAGAGATCCTGACAGTCCAAGGGGAAAAACCACATGCTAAATTCGAACTCATATCATGCATGAAGGCTCAGAAATGTTTACGAAAGGGATATTTTGCGATACTCGCACACGTCACCGAGAAGCAATCTGAAGAGAAAAAGCTCGAGGACGTACCGATAGTGCGAGAATATCCCGACGTATTTCAGAAGGAGCTGCCAGGAATACCACCTGAGCGACCAGTTACATTCCGAATCGACTTAATTCCTGGAGCTAGACCGGTAGCTCGAGCACCGTATCGGTTAGCACCATCCGAAATGCAGGTTTTATCCAACCAGTTGCAAGTACTCCTAGATCGAGGCTTCATTCGTCCGAGCTTCTCACCTTGGGGAGCTCCAATTCTGTTTGTTAAAAAGAAAGACGGATCCTTCCGTATGTGTATTGATTATCGTGAGTTGAATAAACTCATAATCAAGAATAAGTATCCACTGCCCATAATAGAAGACTTATTCAATCAACTCCAAGGATCGCGTATTTATTCAAAGATCGACTTGAGGTCGGGATATCATCAGTTACGGGTCCACGAGGATGACATTCCAAAAACCGCTTTTCGAACTCGATATGGACACTATGAATTTACAGTTATGCCATTCGGGTTAACCAATACTCCAGCGGTGTTCATGGATCTGATGAATCGGGTTTTTAAGCCATACTTAGACAAATTTGTTATCGTCTTCATTGACGATATCGTTATTTATTCCAAAACACAAAGTGAGCATGAACTGCATTTAAGAAAGATACTGGAACTGCTCAGAAAGGAACAGCTATATGCGAAATTCTCAAAATGCGAGTTTTGGATCCGAGAAGTCCAATTTCTCGGTCACATTGTTTGTGAAAGGGGAATACATGTCAATCCAGCCAAGATAGAAGTCGTTAAGAATTGGGAAGCACCAAAAACGCCAACCGAAATCCGACAATTCTTAGGCTTAGCTGGTTACTATAGATGATTCATTGAGAACTTCTCGAAGATAGCTTTACCGCTCACTACTCTCACTCAAAAGGGCAAGAAATTTGAGTGGGGTGACAAACAAGAAACGGCTTTCCAGTTGTTGAAACAAAAGCTATGTACTGCTCCAATCCTGTCACTACCGGAGGGTACAGAAGGGTTTGTCGTATGCTGCGATGCTTCACGCCAAGGGTTGGGATGTGTGTTAATGTAAAACGACAAGGTCATCCCGAAAACTTAACATTCATGAGAAGAATTACACCACTCACGATTTAGAACTGGGTGCTGTATTTTTTGCTCTCAAAATCTGGAGACACTATCTATACGGTACCAAGTGTACGATTTATACCGATCACAAAAGTCCCCAACACATATTTGATCAAAAGGAACTTAACATGCGATAACGTCGATGGGTCGAACTGTTGAATGACTATGATTGCGTGATCAAATATCATCCGGGTAAATCCAACATTGTGGCTGATGCCTTAAATCGGAAGGAACGAGTCAAGACACTACAGGTTCGTGCTTTAGACATGGCGATTCAATCAGATTTAACGACCAGAATTCGAGACGCACAGCTCGAAGCACTTAAAGAATCCAACCTCGAGAACAATTCTCTGCGAGGGATGGATAAACATCTGGAGTTAAACCTAACGGGGCTCGTTACTTCATGAACCGGATTTGGGTTCCGAAATTCGGTAATCTAGGAAACCTCGTTTTAGATGAGGCCCACAAGTCCAAATACTCGGTACATCCGGGTGCTGACAAGATGTACCATTATCTGAAAGAATATTACTGGTTTTCGAACTTTAAAGCTGATATCGCCGCCTATACGAATCGATGTCTAAAATGTTTAAAAGTGAAGGCCGAGCACCAAAAACCATCCGGAATGTTGGAACAACCGGAGATCCCGATGTGGAAATGGGAACAAATTTCCATGGACTTCATAACGAAACTTCCCCGAACTTCAAGCAGTCATGACGCGATTTGGGTCATCGGTGGCTCACTTCTTACCAATTCGGTAAGATTACAAGATGGGAACTCTGTCAAAGCTCTATATCAAAGAAATCGTAACGAGACACGGTGTACCCGTATCAATTATTTCAGATAGGGACAGTCGTTTCACTTCTAGATTTTGGCAGACACTCCAAAAAGCATTCGGTACACGGTTGAACTTAAGTACTGCTTATCATCCACAGACTGACGGCCAAACAGAACGAACCATACAGACTCTTGAAGATATGCTGAGAGCCTGTATAATTGACTTTGGCGGCAGTTGGGATATCTATCTTCTGCTGGTAAAATTCTCATATAACAACAGCTACCATACCAGCATACAATGCGCTTCGTTCGAGGCATTATATGGTAGGAAATGCCGATCTCCGCTATGTTGGGCAGAGGTAGGTGATACTCAACTTCTGAAAACTATCACTGGTCCGGAGATGATACATGACACTACCGATAAGGCTTTCAAAATCCGTGAACGCATCAAAGCTCCAAGAGACCGTCAAAAGAGCTATGCTGATAACCGACGGAAACCTCTTGGGTTTGATATCGGCGATAAAGTTCTTCTAAAGGTATCACCCTGGAAAGGGGTTGTACTCTTTGGGAAGAAAGGAAAGTTAGCACCACGATACGTCGGACCATTCGAGATCCTTGAAAGGATTGGTCCTATCGCTTATAGACTCAGGTTACCGCAAGAACTTAGTGGTATAAATGACACTTTTCACGTCTCCAACCTAAAGAAGTGTCTTGCAGATAAGTCTCTAATCATTCCTCTTGATGAGATACGCATTGACGATAAACTGCATTTCATCAAAGAGCTAATCGAGATTGTTGTCCGGGAAGTCAAATGTCTCAAGAACAAACAAATTCCAATAGTAAAGGTCCGGTGGAATTCACGTCGTGGTCCAGAATATACGCTGGAACGTGAAGATCACATGAAAGAGAAGTATCCCCACTTGTTCTAAGAGCGGAATAATAGATTCTAAATTTCGAGACGAAATTTCTATAACACGGGAAGACTATAACAACTGGCCGTTTTCCGGCAGTTGACCGATCAAATTCCGGCCTTTGACTTTTTGTAAACCGGACGGTACCTATATGTAATTTGATATTTATATGAAATAAATAATCATATTATATTCTAAATTGTATTTCGATTCATTTGAGTGCATGCGGAATTTTGATTCGAGCGACAGTTTGAAAGTTACACGCAAAACGGTGCGACGTTCCGTAGGCTCGAAATCCCGACACCTCCTTTTGAGATAAAACCAATGGGGTTAGATGCGGAACGGAAAATCATGAACATAGGCGAAAACCGCGTGCAAAACGTAGTCCGAACGAAGCGAGAAATCGCGTTTTAAGTTAATCCGACTGACCGATCGAGGCTTGGTCCTACGTGGCACCACGTGGGTGGTTCGGGACCCACGTGGCACCACCAGAATCATCGTGGCAATGAGAGGGCCACGTGGCAGGGTCGGATGGGCCAGCTCAGCGACACGTGGCAGCCTCGGAGAGGCCCGCGGATTGTGGCTGGCTACGCGTGGCGCAGAAGCCAACCAAGACTGGGGCGTGGCGCGTGGGTCGGCGCGTGGCGCGCCGCCACCTTCCCTCCAGCGGCGCGTGGCGTGTGGGTGTGTTTTGCGGCTAGCTTCATCAGTAAGTTAAAAGACCACGCATGGCGGCACCGCAGGGTCAAAACCCTGCGCGACACGCGTGGGATTCCAGAAATGCCTATATAAAGGTGAAAACGAGTTCAGTCCAGCCTCACAACTCCCACAAATTGACTCACAATCATCTGTTCGTATTTCTTTACTAAAGATCATAGTCGGATTACCGATTCGCCGTCAAAACGCTCATTGATCGCACTATCGCGGAGGTTCTGCTTATCGTTCACTGATTCTCCTATTATCTTTCTCTCTCTCTACCATTATACCGTGTCTATAAGGTGAGTCCATGGCACCTTTTTAATTAACGTCTTACTGTTTTACAATACAGGGGGAGATTACATATACATGCTAAGGTTAAGACACAATGACCACGGGGTTATTACGTAAATTATAAACATGCCATGCTAAAGTCCTCTATACTCTTACTGGACCGTTAACACTGGGTGGCCGGGTAATAATGGGTAGTACTACTGGGGACTGATTCTCCCCATGCGGTAACAAGGGATCCGTTACGCGCATGCGTTATTGACCCCTATTATATAACTGATGGCTGTTATATGGGAGGCAAACACAATCACGCTTCGGTGTCAGGACTTTTATGTTAATAACAAACTTTGTAATGTTACACCTTCAGTAGCAGGTACAAATGGTATTGTGGTTTTATTGATTAAAACACTATAACAGTTTTAATGATATCAAAACGTGTGAACTCACCAGCGTAAGCTGACCGTTTTCAAAACTATATGTAATCTCAGGTGTCTAAGACAGGAATTGGGGCTGATTCAAGGGGGACCGTTGTACTTGTTTATTTCATGTTATGTATTGTATTGTATTTGCTTCCGCACTATTGTAAACTCTGATTATCGAATGTAATGAAATGATGACATGTTTTGGTGTAATATGTGTTGGATATTAAACCGGTTGACTCGATCCTTCAATACCGAGCAGTTGACGTGGCAAACCGCTCACGGACCGGTTGGAGATGGGGGCCGGGGAGCGGGGTGTCACATGTACCCCGTCATGTTTGTAATATAGCTTTGATAAGAACCGAGTATCAATCCGTGGACACAGGTATTCAAGTACCGAGTCTTTGTCAACTACTAACTAGGTTTAAAACAAGTCTTTTTGAAATAATGATTACCTTTTTTTCTTTTTGTTTTCAGGATTTATAATTAAAAGCAAGTAAATTCTCCAAAATATCACCGTGTCCCCTACAACGGCGCCAAAAACTTAATGCGTTTTGTTTGTACAGTTAATTTAATAAAAATTTTCTTCACACAATATCGAGTTTTAAATGGTTTTCATCTAAACTAAAACACACACAAAAGGCAAGTGTATCCCGTCATGTTTGTAATATAGCTTTGATAAGAACCGAGTATCAATCCGTGGACACTGGTGTTCAAGTATCGAGTCTTTGTCAACTACTAACTAGGTTTAAAACAAGTCTTTTTGAAATGATGATTACCTTTTTTTCTTTTTGTTTTCAGGATTTATAATTAAAAGCAAGTAAATTGATAGATAGAGTTCAGATGATGAGAATGTTATCACCCTAACCCTGAATCCACTTAACCCTATGTTTTGTTGTGTGGTAAACCTACTACCTAATAAAGAACCGTCTCTAGTTAGAGTACTCCGTTTCTTATAATCCTTTGAAAAAGCCCGAATACGTGACCCCCCGCGAATTATCTGTATTAACCCAAGTAAGCAAACTAGATAGATTTATGATTAGGGAAACCTCTCGTTAGAGTAGCGTTTGTCCTAACAACCCTATTAAAATTACCAAGACATCAACAAGATAATCTTTTCAAAGAGTTGATTTAAGTAGATAAAATAGTTGCACTCCTTAACTTATAACTTCCCCCCTCAAAACATAACATGTTGTGTCGCGTTAGCGTGCTCCAAGTGACTACAACGACTAAGAAAGAGTATATTATAACAAGTGTCGCCCGTTAGGGTCGTAACACAGAGAAATAGTGTTTAGTTAATTAGTTATCTCTTTAAGGATTCCTTTTCCTTTTCAAGCACCAGAAACACAACTTGTTTTCACAAATTATGGATAATATAGTTTGGTTAAATGACTTTCTTTTCCTTTTCAAGCACCAAAAGTTAATTCCCCAAACCAATTAACCCTCAATCCTTAACCAATTACCAAAACACCGTATTTTTCATCAAGGATAATCAAAGGTTTACCATTGTCTAACTAATTAAAACCACACAAACATAATTAAAGGTTAAGCTTCATCTAGATTAGGGTGATAAACGAGTTTAGCTCATAATGAGCTTTACAACAACAAGAAACAAGTAGTTACAACTCATGATTTAATCAGAATGATCTCACCAAGAGATGTGTTTACAAAGATGATGATGATAACCGCTTCTCGAGTGCAAGAACTCCTCCTCCCGTCAACGATCGTTCCCGTCAGTTTGTGGTGGTGAATTGTAGGTGAAAGAGAAGCAAAAATGGTGTACCAAAGGTCCAAGACCCGGCCTCCCTCTTTGGATGGACACCCTCAAATGAAGGTGATGATCTTTATTTATAGGCTGAAAAACAGGTGAGGCACGGCTTGTGCTAGGTGAGGCACGGCCACGTGGTCACCTTGGTCAGCTCGTACATGCAGAGTTGGTCGGCACGGCACGGGGCCGTGTTCACCCTGGTTTCCCGACATGTTGCTTTTTTTCGTCTATTGGCTGGGAACGGGGGCGTGTCTAATGGGGCACGGCCCGTGCTTCTTCTGCTAACTTGTATTTTTTCTTCGTTTTAAGCTCCGTCTTCTCGTTTGAATGCTCATTTTGACCTGTAATCACAATTTAGACTTAATCAGTACCAATATCTAACAATAAATGCAATAAATGGCGTGAATTGGTGGATTAAAGTCATATAAAACATTTGGTGCATATCAATCATCATAACATTCAATAATCCAATGCTCGGGAACTATTTCAGAAATCCGGGCCGGGTCTTCTTATATTACATCACTCTCATCTACTATTATATCAAGATAATAGTCTCTAGGCATATGGAAAGAAATAGACTATACCTTGTCGGAAGACCGGGTGTTACACATTAATTGCATCTTGCTTGTTCAAAATTGTGATTTTCATTTCAGAAACGACTTTAGTTAGTGATTTAATTTTAATTTTGTAATCAGTTACATTTGACTTAAAAACACGGTTTTCCTCATTGAAATTAGTTAAATCACATACTAAATTAACGTTTGACTTTCTGACTCTTTCCAGTTGTCCCTCGTTAGAGATACATTTGGAGCAAGTCATGTTTCCAAAATGATTTAAACGTTTGGTTTCCTTTTGTTTCAAGCATGTAATCCAATCGATTAATTACTGATTTTGAGCTTCCAAACGAGAAATGTGACTTTGAGAATCTAGACATTTAGCATAGTCACGGTCATGGTCAAGTTTTACCTTATTTACGTGTTCGGAGGAAGAAGGAGCAGAAGATTTAACTTTTTGTGCTTCACCACATGTGGCTTCGTCATCAACCTCTTCATCATATGATGAGGATTAATCATCTTCTGCATCAGCCTCAGTAACATCAATCTTTGCAACTCAAGCAGAATTGTCGATTTTCCACTCGAGCTAAATCCTTCACCAACTTGGGATACTAAAGCTTGTGAGGTAGCAGCACTCGAGGAGGAAGAAGATGGTGTAGATTTGACCTTAGCTTTGGCACCTTCTATCTCCTTGTTTCTGCTCTCCAGGCGACTAAACGGGTTCTTCTTATACTCCTATTTGTAACGTATTATATATATATATATATAAATTTTTATAGTATTTATGAATTCCTTTAATTAAAACATTGGTTTTTTTGGAAGTGTGTGTTTTTAATATAAAAGATCTTTATATAATACCTTAAGGAAAAGATAAATTAAAAGATTAGTAAAAAAATTAGGGCCTACTAACTGGCCCCCCCCCCCCCCCCCCCAAAAAATTATTTTGGGACCGCCCTCTTACGGCCGTAGGAGGCCCAACGGCTCCGTAGGGCTGATGAAAAATAATAAAATTGGGCATGTCACGTCACATGTTGGGTACGGGGTGTAGATTCCCTACATCAAAGGAAAAATGTATTGTGTTTATGGTGATGAAGAAAGAAACAACTACATGTTATAAAAGGGAGGGATTCCATCACTATTTCATCCATACATCAAATCAACCACTCATGTATCCAAAAAAGTATGAACGAAAAAACTGCATTTTAAAATTTGTATGTTGGAAATATATCCCTACGTTTAACAAAGATCCTAAGTCATTGCTTCTAGTTTGGAGTTTGCTGGACATAAATATGGATTTAGGGATGAAAATCAACAAAATCAAAGATGTAGAAAGAAACCACTACATTTCATACAAGACAGGGATTCCATCACTATTTCATCCATACATTAAATCAACCATTACATTAAAGCACAGTTCATGTTGTTCCATTTGCCCTTAACCGTCATTTTTCATGTTAAGGATCCAAGGAAAACTGCAAAGATATGTTCACTTTTTATAGTACAAGTGATTCATTGATGGGTATGGACCCTAAGTTTTAAAGACATGGGAAATCTAGTGGAAACATTATCTCCAAAAGATGGTTAGCTCTACATACTGATTTTGTCAGCTTGTTGATTATTAAAATGTGAGAGTTGATGTCAAATGAATTGATTTCACATGATAAACGGTGTCTGTGGGTGTGACTAACAATAAATCCTTGAGGGGGTATGGACCTCTAGTTTTCAAAGACATGGAAAATCTAGTGGCGTCCGTTACCAACATCAGTTCAAAAAAGATGGTGATTAAGATTTTTATGTTGGAAATCTTGTTGCGCATCTAACCAAAGATACTTACTCATCGCGTCTAGTTTAGATTTGGGGAGAAACATTAACAAAATCAAAGATGTAATTTCTGCATACTTACATGATTTTATCAGGTTGTTGCAAAATTTCTGCATATTTACCAGATTTTTGCGATGAGTTAGGATCTTTGTTAGATGCAATGGAAGATTTCCAATTTATAAATTTTAATCACCATCTTTTTGGAGCTGGTGCTGGTAAAGGACGCCTCTAGATTTCTCATGTCTTTAGAAATTCGGGGTCCATACCCCATCAATGAATCACTTGTATTGACCCCGAAGAACTTTTATTAAGATTTTATGAATCATATAACATTTCAGACTCACTTTGTAGAGGTAACCATCTTTTGAAGCTGGTGTTGGTAAATGACGTCACTAGATTTCCCATGCCATTGAAAATTAGGGTCCATACATCTCAATGAATTATTGTTAGTCACACCAAGTAGATTTCCCATGCGAAATCAATTCATTAAACATCAACTCTCGCATCTTACGACAGAAAAGAGTTAACAAACATTTAAAAAAAACCGGGTACAAAAACAACTTATATGTGATGATAGAAGCATGAAATGTGTGAGTTCGGGTAAATGTCACAGCATAAAACGGGTTTACAAACATTTTAAAAAAATATTAAAAATAATTGGTTATGGACCGTAACAAAGGCTACGGCCCGTACTCTACCTGTTCTGGAAATTTCAAAAAAAAAGGGCCTCTACGATTACGACCTGTAATGGAGGGGTCTTGGCGGCACCCGTCAATGTGGGTCTATATATCATATGCATATTATTATAAGTATTTAATATAGCTATCTAATATGAGAGATAAACATTTAATAAGAAATAAGACTGAAATCAAAATAAAAAGACATAAAAGATTGACATATCTCCACTAAATTTTTTTTATTACAAGATATATATATATATAAATATATTAACAACATATTTAGCTAATTTTGATTATTTTAACAATATACATAGTTAATTTAGTGTTTGTTGACGGTTAAAAAAAATTAAAAATACGAAAGACAAGAGAAGGGAAATATGAAAAGGTCGGATGTAGGGCTGTAAACGAACCGAACGAACACGAACGAGCCTTGTTCATGTTCGTTCGTTAAGCATTTCAACTTGTTCAC
>WOUH02063960.1:0-10469 GCA_009936405.2 Stevia rebaudiana
TGTCACGATATACATTACATACCTAACCATGTTACTATCCATATCATCATGTAACTTGCATCATATCATGTTACTATACCCATCATACTAGTACAAAGCCTTTCTTGTAACTTACAACTAAAATCATGTTAAATCATCAAGTTCGTGCACATTATTCACATTTCAGAGTTTTTCCAGATTTGAGGTCAGATTAACATGTAGATATACTAACTTAAACCTTCTGCAAAAATTACCCAAAAATCACAGATTGTTGATTTGTGTGTTAGCTTTACAAAAATGTATGGTTGGTTGCCAACACATTTGCAAAACTCAAGTTATTCAACAAACAAGGACAGGTTATCAGAATCAGAAAGTGTTTGCATGTTGTTGCTAAATAATTCACCAATTCATCATACTAACTCAAAAAACTGAAAGGCCAATTTGAACATTTATATAACACATAAATATTTCATAATCAAGTGGAATCATAACATTTGGATTTAAACTCAATCTTCAGTGCACAGAAACATATACCCTACAGGTTCTATCAGATTTCCAGATTTAGCCTTTAAACTTGTAAAATGGAAAACGTGTATCAAACGATTTCTAAAAATTACAAGGCTAATTGCATCAGATATATAATTCTTTAAACCTAACATTAGACACCTGATTCGACCCATTTGGATTAATTACCATTAGTCTATCATCATATAAATTTTGGGTTTTATGATTTTCAGTTTGCTGTTTTTGTACAAACTCGTCAATTTATTGAAATTGGTGATTGTTTCTTATGTATTAGACTCAATCTAACCATTGTAACATTATACAATCATTATTTGGAGTTGTAAATATCAAAATCAATAATTCAATTGAAACCCTAGATGTGTTCTTACCAAGAATTGGGGAAAACGCAAGAAAACGCAGAAATCGATTGATGGACATTTCCTAGTAGTCTTTAGCACCTACCAATCCACTTGAACGACCAAAATCAGTTGATTGATGTTCTTGAGAGGGGCTGTCGCAAGGGAGAAGGGAAGATGGGGCTAGGGATTGTTTTTGGTAGAATGAAGAAATTTCCATAAATGGCCTTTTATACTCCCTCTTCTCATGGGCTTTGGGCTTGGGCCTTTCCTATTGGATTGGGCTCTCTAGCTCAACCCAAATATCTTAATGGGTTACTAGACTCATTAGCCTACAACTATATTGGCCCAGTTCTTCCCGTTAGTTCGCTAGTGATGTAAATTGCGTTTTACGCATTTTTGTTCGTTTGTTTTCGTTTTTGTCTTCTGTTGATATTACTGTCCAGAATTTTGTTCTATGATTTATATACTTGTAATAAACTCATAATTGATTAGTTTTTAGTTCACCAACGTTCGTGGATAAATGTGAGTACGTAAACGGCAGTTCACCGTTTACCGAATTACTGACTGTTTAGTGTTTGTGCACATTCTGCATGTTGTGTAATATGTCTAATTATTCCTAATTATATATATAACACATGTAACAAGTAATAATCCTAATAAAATAAGATTATCTAATGCCGGAATTGACCGGATTCAGAGTCGGAAATTACCGGGTGTCACATTTAGCAACTCATAATTAATATATCTATATTGTTTATATGTATTTATTTGCAAATATTCCTTTAAGATAACGTGTGAAGTATATACCCATCGGAAATTTATCTAATAGAGTTTAACTTCGGATAGTCCCCAACTGAGACTACCTTTAGAATATTCTATCTTATTTAGGATGTGTATATGTTAACGAGTTGAGATTTATGACAAAATCGGTAGATATTTTTCTTTACTCATTCGAGATTGTGGTTTATTTGCATACTTGGGGAGTTAAGGGGAAATGTTGCCAATTTTTCCTTAAACGTCAACTCGTTAAGATATATACATATGAGATATAATATTCAAAAGGTGGGTTATGATCCACCACCTTAAACAACATTAGTTCCCTCATATATATACATTTATATTATACATTTTGTTTATTTTACATTTCAGATGCACTAGTCCAAAAACCGCCTCATAAGATCAATATAAATGCCTTAAAAAATGGAATCTATAACGGTGATGGATCGTAGTATTTGGATGTACCATATTGCACGTAATACCTCAATGTATACAAAGGGCGTTCAATATTTCCTAAAGGCTGTCGAAGTTGATCGGGTGAATAAAGGAAGTGGATCATTTTGTTTTCCTTGTGTAATTTGTAAAATTTTTAAAAGATTTGATGATATTAGCGGTATAGAGTTTCATTTATTGAAACAAGGTTTTATGGCTAGATACACTTGTTGGTATATGAATGGAGAAAGACTTACTGGTCGTAGCACGTCGTCGTTTAATTTACCGAGTGATAATACCGAGAACACCAATTCGTATATTGATGATGAAAATGACCATTCAATTGACCCTAATTAATGACAATTTTGATGAAATGTTACATGATTTATGGACTATTATTGACAATGGTGAGCATAAAAAACTACAACATTTATTTGATGATGCAGAAAAACCTTTGTATACAAACTTAAAGAATTTGGTAAAGAGGTTATAAATATGCGGTTTGGACTTAGTTCAGACGAAATCAATCCTTTTGGAAACATGAGTAGTCGTCATAGTACCTGGCCAGTTTTTCTATGCATCTACAATCTTACGCCATGGTTGTGCATGAAACGAAAATACATTATGATGTCTTTATTGATTCATGGTCCAAAGCAACCTGAAAATGATATTGATGTATATTAGGCCCCTTTGATTGATGACTATATGGACTGAAAGTGTAGACGTGTATGATGCTTATAAGAAAGAATATTTTAAAATGCGGGCCATGATTTTTTTCATAAGTCACTTTCTAGCATACGGTAATTTGTCAGGATACAACATGAAAGGTAAAAAAGCATTAACTATTTGCAAAGATGAAACACATTCGATTTGGTTAAAATATTTCAAAAAACATTGTGTACATGGGACATCGAAGATTCCTTCGAACCGGTCACACTTACAGAAAGAAAAAAGATGAGTTTGACAGAAATACCGAACACCGACCTTGTCCTAAAAGATTTGATGCGTTTTCAAGAGTTGAAGCGATTAATGTTGTGTTAGGAAAAAGAACTCGTGTTGAATAAGGGGCAATTTGGAAAAAAAGGCAATTTTTTGGGATTTACCTTATTGGAAGCATTCGGATGTTAGACATTGCTTAGATGTTATGCATATAAAAAAAACGTGTGGGATAGCTTGTTGGGCTTATTGTTAAACATTCCCGATAAGACTAAAGATGGAATTAACATTCGTAAAGACATGGTAGATATGGGAATACGTAAAGAGTTGCCCCTGTTGAGACAACTAACCATATTTATTTACCACATGCGTGTCATACCATGTCAAAAGAGGTGACACAAACTAGTGTAATTCTTACTTTCGAAGATATGCTTCATAGTTCGTTCATTGACCAAGAGAAGCATAAAAGGTATATCTCATCTCTTTATAAATACTTATTTTATCATATTGTAGTCTAATTTTTTTACAATTATATTGTAACTTGTGAATAAATGGATTTCAAGAAAATCGCCTACCCCAAGTTCTTCAAGTCACAAGGGCGCCTTGAGAAATTTCTCGAGTCATAGAGGCGCATCGAGAAATGGTTAGAGTCCTAGTCCCAACTCATCGAGAAACAAAAGCTCCTCGAGAAATGGTCTGAGTCCTAGTCCCAACTCATCGAGAAACAAAAGCTCCTCGAGAAATGTCATGACTCCTAGTCCCAACTCACCGAGAAACAAAAGCGCCTCTAGAAATGTCATGACTCTCGGTTCTTCGAGTCATAGAGGCGACAATTTGGAAATACACAATACTAATACTGGTGAAGTTGGAACGAGTTCATTTTATCGACCAACTCACGTAGTTTAAATTTAATTACTTTTATGTGTATACATAATAACAATTATTTTTATATATTAGGTTGAAATACCAGCACTTCCTCAACTTGACGACATGGACCATATGGGTTTTATGGATATGGTAATTATTCAACATGTGTTATAACAATTTATATATAAGTACTAATGTTTTTTATATTATTTTTTAGCTAATGCAGGTGGACCAACCAACATGAACCGAAAATATGATTAATTCCTTTAACTTGTGCTCCCATTTCAATTTTCGAGGAAAGGTTTATTGATCCCAAATTATGTATTGCATTGGTAAGTGTTCAAAATAGGCGTCCACTAATAAAATATTTAGTTAACACTTTAGCAATGCACACGGGTGATGAAAATTCTGTTACGAGTTCTTCATATGTCAGGATGTATCGAGTCACACATGATGAGGGTGTATCATATGTGGAATTGCTACAACTGTTCTCCGTCAATGTTTGGCTTGATATCAGCGTTGTACATATGTTTGCAGTGTAAGCTATTTCTATTGTTTTTATATCGTACAATATGTTTAGATGCACATGAATTTACAAACTCTGTCATATTTGTTTTTTCTTGATTAAAGTATCTTTTTGAGTCGGCGGTCAATCCCAATTGTGCGTTCTCTAATCCGCACAATATTTATGGTGATTTGTGCATCAAGAAGCCGGATAAGGTGAAAGAACACATATTGGATATATATTCACTTCATAGTGAAATCCTTTTTTTGTACCATATAATGCGAGGTAATATATATTTTTTGCAACATACACTTACACATATATATACACATCATTATTCTATATGCTTCTTCATCTTAGTGGTCATTGGATGCTATTTATAACATGTCCTGGAAGCCAAAAATGTTACATCCTAGATTCCATAAATAGAAATAAAAGCCGGAATAATTATGAGTTTACATTTCTATTTGAAGAAATATTTGGCTTTCAAATTGATTGGAAGATAGTCAAGGTATGATTTCTTTATATATATATATTTTATGTTATGGTATTTTGAAGTAAATTATTATTGGTTCAATGCAGTGTAGACAACAACAATCAGGATGGGAATGTGGCTTTTGTGTTGTAAACAATATGTAGAACTTTGTTAATCTTTACCAACATTGTTTTCCTGATACCGTAAGTGTTATCTATATATAGTTTATGTAATGTACTTCATTTATGTTATTTAAAATGTGAATTTTCCTTATTTGGTTTTAGATTGAGATCATGACTCAAGATGAAATTAGCGATTTGGTCGTAGATCTAGCGCTACAACTTTTCACTAGGTTGTTTCCATTCCGGATTAGCTAGTTCCGAGGGGTATAAGGTTTGTTTTATAAAGAATATATTTTGTAGATGTTTTTTGAAAAATGTAAAAATTGAATGAATTTGGTTTCAGTGTAGTAATCGTTGTGTATTCGTATGGATTTTAAGTACTCTTTTTTGGCTATTTAGTTTGTGTTTTTGCTAGAAATTTTGATTGAAAATAGGTAACAAAAAAAAATGTTTTTGCTGGAAAATTAGCACTGAAAGATTGGAATATGAGGCGGTAAAATTGTCATGGTATGAGGCGGTCAAAAATTTGTATGGTGACGATTTAAGGGGGTCATTTGGTGGGTTTGAGGCGGTCGATCTGTTCAGCGAATTTAAGGCGGTCATTTGGTGGGTTTGAAGAGGTCATGTTCAGGTACAAAAAAGAGATTTAAGTCACAAATACAAAAGGTATTCAAAATATACATTAATCAAAATACTAATACAACAAAAGTTAAGTTATAATAATACTAGTCATTCGAAACCTCGAATCTCAATCCCTATATATTTTAGAAGTATAATTCTAAGTTTCTATTCTATTATTATATATACTCAATTTAGGGTTTTGTTGATGATTCGAGGATTACAACCATTTGAGTTGTATTATATGGATCGCTACGCAACCCATTAGTTTTTCATATATCCCTTTTACACTTTCGTTTTGAGATGTTGCACATGTCGATTATTCAAAACTTGTTTATTCAGATCTCTTAAGTTTAAACATACGCAATGTGCTCTAAGTTTGCTTTTGGTTATTTGATGCTATGTGTTAGGCTATGTTGTGTATTTGTATGTTTTGGATTGTTTTGTTGGTGATTTGATTATTCGCGTATTCGCTTATTCTATTACAGTTTTACCTAGGAGTAAGTATTATATTTCACCCTGTACGACTTCGAGGGCGTACGAATAACGAGTAGATTGTAAGCGTATCAAACACGTGGTCACACACTTTGCATGATAATCACTATTTGTAATCTTTGAGATATTGCATACATTTTTATACTTTTGACTATATATATATATATATATATAACTGTATGAAAATTCACCAACTATGCAAATAGTTAAACTCGATATTTTAGTTGTATAACAGGATAAGGTGAAGAGTTCGATGATCACTTAGGTTAGCATGGACTTATACTAACTGAATCGGATATTAGACTAGACTTGTAATTTTATTTGAATCACATGTACGTTATTCAACTGCTGTATCTTTGTTTGATATCAATAAAAAGAATATTGCATGATTAAATATTGTAACACTTAACAGTAGCACGTGTGATGAACAATCATAGTCACGCCGGTGTTTCTGCCACCGGTTGAGGCAGGTGGTGGGGCAGCCAAGGGTAGGGGAGACAAAAAGATGCAAATTATTTTTATTTTCAGTTTGATGTAGAAACTTGATATGTATATATTTGTGTTCTATTTTATCTACCTTGAATGTTTGATCCACTATCATTAAAGCATATATAATAAGGTTCAAAAGTAAAATCCACTATCGTTCAAACATGAAACATAAGGTTATAAAAGTAAAATCCACTATCGTTAAATCAGAAACATAATCGTATGTGATAGTTAAAAAAAAAAGAAACATTTGCATCTGCCAAAATTTTCAAATTAGCCCTACAAATATACACCCTTTACCAACACCAACTCCATATCCTACAAACACCGTATCGTTTTGACATTTTATTAAATGGGAGAAATTCAACAGTGAAAATGTTTTTTTTTATTATTTTTTTTTGTTTTTTTACAATTTAACTATAGTAAAAACGTGATTCTTGATCACTTTCAACGTCACTTGCAGGTATTAGTTTGTCATTTTATTAAATGAGAGAATTTTAACAACAAAAATGTTTAGTACCATTTAACCAAAGTAAAAAACATGATTTGAGTTAATCACTTTGTGTGATTATGGTTGTTCAAGCATAGTTGTATTTTGATCATTACCAGAGTAATAATAATAACATGGGTTTCTCTAATTTAAATTAAGATTGGGTTCAGGTATGGTTCCTCTGTTTTTTTTTTTATTTGGGGATGAACATCAACATGATTAAAGATTTCTTAACCTAACAAAGATCTCTTTTGTTTTAGTTCTTGTGAAGGTCTACAAATGTTTTATCTTGTTTGTGAAACTATAAAATTGGAAGCTTGGAGGTTGCATTGGGTCCAAATTGAGGAGGGTAAAATGGTCGGAAAAGGCTGATTTTCATTTTTCCTACTGTAAAAATGGGAGAAATTCAATAGTGATTCTTCATCAATTTCAACATCACTTGTCGATGTCAATTTGTCATGTAAACAAGATTTTAGCTAGTGTAATTGACGGTTTTGACCTCTTTGGGAGAAATTCAACAGTGATTTGTTCATCACTCTCAACATCATTTGCAAGTGTTAGTTTGTCATCTTAATGACCTCAATGGGAGAAATTCAACAGTGATTCTTCTTCACTTTCAATATCACTTGCAAGTGTCAACTTGTCATGTTAATGAGCTTTTAGCTGGTGTAATCGACAGTTTTGACCTCAATGAGAGAAATTCAACAATGATTCTTCATAACTTTCAGGTGTCAGTTTGTCAAGTTAACAAGCTTTTAGCTGATGTAATTGACGGTTTTATCATTAAAAGGTTTTTATTAATTTTCACAAACGGAGAAATACACGAACAACTTTAATAACTAAATCATGAAAGAAATTTAACTCTGAAATTTAAATAACGGGAGAAGATACACAATATTAAATAAAAAAAAGTAAGATTGGCCAGTTGTGTCGTATATGCGGAAAAAACACAAACAAATGTTAAAGAAAATTGAAAATATAAAGTCATACGAGCATCCAAGGATCTATATGCCCCTATTTATTATTTATTATATCCAATATACACGAATAAATCCAAAGACACTTCACCTTTTGATAATAAGTTCCTCATTCATTTTTCTGTTTCCAACAAAACCACTAGCGCCACCGGCCGGAGATCGATACTCAAATCGACCAGAAATTGCAGAGTTCTACCATCTTTTATCCTTCTTCTCACCACCTGAAACCTGCTGTCGTGAGATTCCCCGGAGACCTGTTTAATCGTCCCTCACTCGATCAGCTCTCACCAACATCGGTAAATCAAACCGACGACCTGTGTGTTTTTTTGTTCACTCGCCGCCGTTTAGTTTTCCTTCTCAAGAGATCTTTGCTGTTTCTCAAAGGTGAGCTTTCCGATTATCTCTATATATTTAGCTCTACGATATATTGTAATTCAGGGAAAATCCAGGGATTTAGATAAAATGACACTTCATCTTGATCTTTAAAATGAGATTAAAAATCTAGGGATTTAATTCTTATATTAAAAATTACTATTTTTTTGCTATATTTTTAGTGTTTGTAGTGAAACAGAGAAATTGAAAATGAGATGTATTGGTTTTTAGTTAAAATTAAATAAAGACACAGGTGAGAAATATATATATTGCTTTTTTTTTTTATAGTGAATAAATTCTAGAAATACCTATGATGTATTAAAAATATAAGTATGAATAGAAGGAACCGAATGTGGATGCTCTTAAATTAGATAGGAAACAAAGAACCAAGTCATTTATCTTATTATCTACTTAAGATATTCATTTCGTTTCTATCTATTATATAATCTAAGTTGACTCGAAACAACTCACCGAGAAGAAAAAACATAGCAATCTACTTTATTCATTGAAATACTTTATAGTCTACTACCTTAAACCCGTGTATTACACGGGGTTACATGCTCAACACTCAAAACTTTATCATTAAATCATTGCATATATATATATATATTAAGTTACCATTTTGTAAACACTCAAAAAATAAATGTTTGACACTTTTATGATTATAAATTATGCTTTGAGATTTTAAAATTATTCATTAAATTTTTTATTAATATAAATTCCTTAAATTTAGTTGAGAATTATAGATTTTAAAGATACGTCAAATTTAAAATTTAAATACAGTAAGTGCGGTTTTCTTCTCTAAGATTTCCAAGACTTAAAACAGTTTTAGTCAACCCTTAATAGTTTTCGTCCCTAAAGTTTCAAGTTTTAACAGTTTTCGTCATTAAACCTTTAACAAAGAACTGTTAAGTAACGTTAGGGACGAAAACCGTTAAAACCTAAAACGTTAGAGACGAAAACTGTTAAGACTTGAAACGTTAGGGATGACAACTGGTAAGACTTGAAACGTTAGAGATGAAAATTTTTAATACTTGAAACATTAGGGATGAAAATTGATAAGATTTGAAACGTTAGAGACCGTTTCTATTAAAGGTATACTGAAGCTGTTAAGTATTACAAACCTAATGGATAAAAAGTGCAGTTTACTTTTTAAATATATAAAATAAATATTTAATTAGATAATAACAAACTTAAATCTATTTTATAATTTAAGATAATATAAAAAGTATAAAAGAATTCAAAATATTAATATAATTAATTTAAATAATAAAAAAATAAAAAATATGAAAAAAAATGTCATGTCGCATTTTTTAAAATGTTTTATTAGAGGTAGATATAAAACCCGCTACAAATAACAAGAATATTTGTGCCTCTCGATTTTCAGAGGTTCTTTTAAGATCCTTTACGTTTTCATTAATTAAACTTTATGAATCATCGTGTTATGATGACCCATCACAAACTCTGTCTAAACAAAATTCCAGGGATTATTTTAAGATCCCACATGGTTTTGTTAAACAAACATAATGTTTAGCAAGATTTGTTAAGAAAACACCAATTATTTTATACAAATGGCGCATATGAAGAATGAATTATTTAGAATCATAATCACTTTATCCAACATTGATTAAAAGGATCTAAGATCCTCAAGTGACATAAGACTATGTGTAGTTGTTTTTTAGTTATATTGATCGTTACTTAGATGCACTGTTGTAAAAATCGGCCTAGGCGGCCGCCAGGCGCCTCGATTTGGGTGTAGTCGGCCATCCTGGTCGCTAGGCGGTCCTAGTCGGCCCTAGTCGGACATAGTCGGCCCAAAATCGGACCTAGTCGGCCCTAGTCGGACCTAGTCGGTCAACCAAGGTCAATTTTTTTTTTTTTTACCTGTTTTTAAAAGATCCGATCCATAGATCCATCAGAAGATCCGTTTTTTAACCCTAAAATTTTCAAGTTTGAATTTTAAAGTAGTTATCTTTAGTACTTTACTATATGTTTAATGTTTAAGGTTATCTTTTGAAGTATTTGAACTTATTTTGAAGTATTATATTGATATTGATGTGTGTATATTTAAAAAT